>BHDV01005344.1:153551-206692 GCA_005406045.1 Adoxophyes honmai
CTGTTCGCAATTTAGACGTGTAATCAATGACCGATGTGACCGACTAGATGTTAACTATTGGATTAGTATTACACGACCAAGTTACGAACATAGGTAAGTGGCTCAACGATCCCGGTTCGCGACTGTATCTATGGCATCTAGAGTTCTAAAATTTCCAAAGTTGATGTGACGTACATAATTGACGGCACCTTTGGTTTATTTTATTAACAAGGTCATAATCGAAATATCGAAATAGGGCAGGCATAATTGCAATTTATGAATCTACACGAGATTCTAACCGCTCGTTTTGTTTCTATAGCGTGGTTTCCTCTTCCTGCCACGTTTCGAGAATGCGGGAATGCCTGAAGCGTCAGGATATTAAGCCGTGCGGATTTATGATGGCGGAATTAACGTTCGCTACCTGCAGCGGATATTACGCGCGAGTCTAATATTGACGCCGCAGACAACTTTGATTGTTGATTAGCATTGTGTTAACAAGCGATCAGTGTTTTACATACATACATACATACAGTCACGCCTCTTTCCCACAGGGGTAGGCAGAGACCACTTTGTTCCACTTACTACGATCCTGGCATACTTCTTTTGCTTCATCCACATTCATTAGTCTCTTCATACATGCTCGTCGATTTCGGGTACTCTTGACCTGACCTGTTTCTAAAACGTCCGCGATTTGGTCACGGAACGTCCGTCTAGGTCTTCTCCTCCCAACACACCCATACACACTTCCCGTATAAATTTGTTTTGTCAATCTTCTTTCATCTCATTCATCATCATTTCTCTCAGTGTTTTATTGACTACATTATATCTCAGTGTGTTTTAGATCGGAGTATTTTCTGTCAAAATTTAATACGGTACGCACTGAAGTTTGATTTATATCGGTAGGATCGATTTCGTCCATTATGAATAACGATTCGTAGCCGTATGGCGTTGGTGTGCCTGAAGATGGCTGATGTCAATTTTAGCACCGAATTATCGTGCAAATTATAGGTATGTTGTAAGCCCTTTTAATAACAATAAGTAATGACAGCAGGCGGCCGTGACGGCAGGTGGCTTAATTATGTTACAGGCTAATTTATAGCCTGTTTTCTATGAGTACATGCTGTTTGCGGCGAGCTCACTATTTGATTCACACAAGTAGCACATTCTGAGAAAAATGAAGATCAAAACCCTAAGCACACTCAAGAAACAGTTTTACGAAATCCTCACTGCCATTTTTATCAAAGTTAGGAACGTAAGCTAGTTCAATTATGGGCAGATTGTTGGCAACATAATGGGTCACACAGTCATAGTTTATTCATTTGTTATCATATGTGTGGAATAATGAATTAACTATAGTAATTAATGTTAAATAGCTGTATTCATGCCTCAGCGTCGCTAAATAGTAATTGTGTGTTTAATTGCAGTGGACAGGTGTCACACGAGTTTCCACAATAACACTGATTATTTGGTCATCGTCCTTCCACTATTTTGCGAAGAGTTATGCATCTAATAGTTGTTATGTGTATGTTTTACTGAGTTGTGTGTTTCGTATTGAAATTGAATTTTAATTCAGTTTTATTAAAGCTACACTTAAATGTTTACTTTTGGATTGGGACGATTTTAAGCGGGACATAGTAATTCAACGCTGAGTAGTTGAGTCGAGTATTTGAAGCCCTTCGACTGTTATTATACTGTTATTTTGAGAATTGCATTGCATGTCACATTATAGGTCACAATTTAGTTTCAGAAGCACAATGTTGTAGAAATCAATCGGTTAAATTAACAAATCTACTATTTACATATAAAAACTGTAGTATGTGACAATGTTCTTTCGATTGACGATTGGAACCCAATGGACGGATTTTTAGAACTTGATAATTTTTACATTTGTAAGTTTTTATATCTACAAGACGAAATTAAAGTTAAATAAACTGGTTCTACTCACGTCTTTATAATTATCGCGATTAGCTCAACATGTTTCGGGCCAAATCGTTCCCACGAACTGGAACACAGTTCGTACTGCGTCTGTGGTCGGTGTGAATGCGCCTTAAGAGACAGATATTATTAGTGTTAAATACTAGCCGTCGTTTGACAATGATAGTGAACGTGATGGCAAAAACGATGTGTCGTGACACAATGCCTGAAACATGCCGAGCTAATCTCAATATGAAGACGTGAGTAGTTCTTTTTTATTTAAATATGAGTGAGTCTCACGACAGTTTAAACTTCATAAACGAAATCAAAGTTAAACAAATCAGTCGAAGTAAATACGGTAAGTCCGTACCACCACATCATGCTATTTCCGTCAATCCATCTGTCCGTACGCACCAGCGGTTTCATGGCGACCACTATACCTGTCAACGCGTCTAATGCCCTGCCACAACGTAGAGGTACTTGACAGGTAAATGATTTACACATACCCGATAAGAGCTTGTCGATTTTTCGGCTTACTTGTAAGATATGTCTGGCGCGATGGCGGGGACAGAACCATTAATTTGTTTTAGAAATCCCGTATTCCATTAGTTTGGGTTTGGTTAAGTTTGTTAGCACATTCATTGCGGTTTATAAATTCAATAAATAATTCAATAAAGTAAGTCATCTGAAACATAACTTGTAAAACAACCAATTCAGATTACTCGAAAATGATGGTATGGCCGAGTCGCTTTTTTCCTCGACTATTATTTGACTGCCCTGTCTCCAGATACTTGTTTGAATTAGGATTCGTATCGAACGTGTTGTTTGCCTTATTGATTGACCCACACAGAGGCCTATAAAAAATCTCTTTTTCGCATATCACTCCTCTACCACTATAATTTATCAAGGCCATGGCAAGCTATTTAGTAGAAAATCTTGAGCAGTGGTAGAAAAAAGTATAAGAAATTCCATAGTACTTTAATTTACAAAAGCGCTGACAATTATTTTGAAATTAAATAAAAAAATACGGATGTTAGCAGTTACGAAGATAATGGAGTATTACAGGCGATAGGCAAGCAACCTGTCACTACCATAATACTATAATTCAAGCAAAATAAGGGTTATTTACCATAATCATGTAAGAGTCAACATGAAATAGACGCCTGTAGTTTTGTTAAGTTGAGTTAACTGAATGTTTACTTACACAAATAACCAAACAAAAACAAACGGAGAACGCCGAAGTAAAAAAAAACTTACCTCCGACTAAATTTATAAAAACAACCCTTTGTTTACTCTAAGTTAAAATAATCATTCACATCTTGGAACAGAGCTGACGTTGAGTGAAGCGAACAGTACCATACTAGGTACTATCACCTTGCCAACTTGTTACAGAGATCTTGTGTTGATGTTAAAAATGATTCAGAGTCGCAAGGCCATCATTACCTCTTCAATAAGGTTTAGTAGCTTTATTTCATTATGAGTAAAATCGTACCTATTACTCGTATACCTCCTGTGGGTTAGATATTATCATCCTTTATATAGCGTTGCCCTAGGCCCTGGCGTTTCTGTGATAATAGCTCACTTTGTTTATTGTTGTTTTAGGCGAATCCTCCCCGGGCTTCACTAATCTACGACACAAATTAGTGTACCTTGGTAGCCACGCAAAAACTTCAAGTAAACTACTGTTGTTGTCTTGGTCTTTAGGTGTTTACCTTAAGACCAAGCCAAAGGCGAAAATTCTAAAAGTTTGGAGCTATTTATGGGAATTGATTGTGAAGTTTGTACTATAATTGAAATAATATTTGGGTATACATAAATATAATAATATCATCATAAATTAAGTGACAAATACATTGAATACTAAATTTAGACATCTTTATTAACTGCCTTGTAATAGCCACTGACCATAACAAAACTAAACCTAGCTTTACAATAAAACATTCAAATGTATTTCCAAAAAAATAGATAGGTACCACCAATATTATTTTATTTATTACAATTATGTAATTTTACAGCTCAATAATAACAACAGGCAGCATTTCGATACTTAAAAATTTTTGGCAGTCGCCTAGCAATACTTTGGGTATTTATTGTACCTCTATTGTTGAGTGTAAAACGCTGAAATAAATAGGTTATAGGTGGAAAATATTGTCATGTTAAGTTCGATTATTTTGCCAAATTTTTCATTTTGTTCCTGGAAACCTAGTCGTAGAGAAGGTACTGTGTACAAAAAAATTAAAAAACCCTTGTGCCATCTTTATTCACGTCGTTCACCTTCGGCTAAACAGTGCACTAACGCCAATCGAGTCTTTAAAACTGTCTTTATAACACAGCGTTTCATAAAGTACGAGTACCTGCTATAATTTAGTTCTGATAAATAAAGTACCTATTATAAATACATACATACATGCATATATCGTCACGCCTCTTTCCCACAGGGGTAGGCAGAGACTACTCTGTTCCACTCGCTACGATCCTGACACACCTCTTTTGCTTCATCCACATTCATTAATCAGATTATAAATTATACATACATACATACATACCCGTGTGGTGTCGGGTCTAGAATAGCACCTCTCCATTTCTTCCGTGGATGTCGTAAGAGGCGACTAAGGAAATGGGTTTAGGTATTCTTTAGGCGACAGGCTAGCAACCTGTCACTATTATACTACCTCTTACATCTGTTTTCAAACCCAAAATGATGCTAGAAGTGGCTGCGAAGCGTGAAATAGTCATAATCTTGGTTATGTCTATTTCACATTTCGTGCGCTCTGCCTACCCCATTTGGGATTATAGGCGTGATTATATGTATACATACATACATATCGTCACGCCTCTTTCCCATAGGGGTAGGCAGAGACTACTTTGTTCCACTCGCTACGATCCTGACATACCTCTTTTGCTTCATCCACATTCATCAGTCTCCTCATACATGCTCGGCGGTTTCGGGTACTCTTGACCTGACCTGTTTCTAAAACGTCCGCGATTTGGTCACGGAACGTCCGTCTAGGTCTTCCCCTCCCACTGCACCCATCCATGATTATAAATTATAATCATAAGGTAATCAGATAGGGTGTGGAATAGTTTTTTTACTTCGAAAAGTTACTTACCTTTAAAGGAACATTAAGAAGATTATGATTAAGTGAAAGAGTTTGGGAAAGAAGTTTTAATGTGTCTGGGTAATAAAGTGGCCAAGTTTGTTGATCAGTTTCTTGAAATGAATCACGTCTTGCAACCGTGCGATGCCAGTGTTTACTTTCCGTTTCTCAAGAAGGCTGGAAATGTAATTTAGATTACTACTACAACAAAGTAGTTTGTGAAATTAAATATTTGTAACTTTCCACTTTTCGAATTTTGATGCTTTATAAAGCTTTCTTCTAATTTGATATTGTTTGTATGCTGAGTTGCCAAAAAAATAACCCATAATGTTTTCTTACTAGGTACTAATTATTCTTCTTTCCAGTTGACCGTTTGTATAACATATCGGATCAAAATTCAATGTTTTGGAACAATAATTTATGCTATCCGTTTATTTTAAATTCTAATTATATTCCTAAAATGTAAGTGCGAACAAAATATCAACATTTCTGATGGTTATTCTGATCCAGCGCAGCCAAAAAAAGCTGACAAGATTCCTTATAAATAATTTAGATAATGGGCTTAGATACCGTAAATACATTGAACGGCCCAATTCCAATATCATATCGTCACGATACGCGAGTTTTTTGGAGTAAAAGACTGTTTTTCTGATTTTACCACGTGTTTTGCCCATTTTGTAAATAATAAGCTTTGCCCGGGGCAATAAGAAGTTAGAGCAGAAGAAACTGTAATTTAGTGTAACTAAGTAGGTATTATTGCTTATATGTATACCTACTTTGTGTTTTCTAAAAAAAAAACTATTTTGAAAATCTTGGTTGCATGTTTTATTCTGTTCATTTTGATAAAACAGTTTGTGGATTGCTGGCTCTTCACTTTAATGAAAAAAATGTTTAATTCATTCCATCCCCTAAAAATTAATACAATAATCTGTTTACTACCGGTATCATCTGGATAAAAAAAATAGAAATGTCACCAAACACCAGTTAAAATAGCCCTAATTATTTTACTAGGTGCCTTTAATGAGCTAGTAAAAACAAAAGATAACAGGTATTAATAAAAAAGGGTTGAAATTAAGATCTCGACAGGGTGATTTATTAAAATGTATGTGAGAAAGAGACAGTGTGTTTTATGTAATTAATGGTTTGTACTTACTAGTGTTGATATCCAATTATAAGAAGTTTCAGAACTACAGAATAATTACAGTTTGATTGAAACAACTAATTAGACGTTACTAAGTATCGTTCAGTTCTGAACTAGATAATTAATAAAAGTAATTAGAGTTACAAAATTAATTTCTGTAGCAAAAAACATGAAGTTATTATTTTTGAATAATGCTTCTAAAACTTTTAGAATAATAAAACGATTATCAATCAAGTTATCTGTTCTCTTTTAAACCGATCGTAAGAAACCGTTTCTGCCCAGTGGGCTCGTGGTTTTGTTGACCCGCTGACATCGGTCGGCGCCATTATCGATTTCAAAATTCTAATAATGATATCCCTTTTACCTTTACTATTGGCAAGGGATACGAAGTATTTCAGGTCCCATTTTGAAAAAAGTTGTATCAAAGTTTCATTGGAAGTTTGAGAAAAAATCATTAAGATATTACCAGTCGCAAGCACACAACTTGATCAAGCTCACAAACATCTCGATAAGGCATCTGTCGTAATCAATCCTCATCGAAAATCTTCATTGCTCGTCTACCACGACAAAGCGAAACCAACGAAGTGGAAAAATCTTTCCTAGCACATTGATCGTTTTGTTGGTACAACCTTTAGTAGTAATGTGTGTTCCAAGCGTACAATGAACATAGAAAAAATAAACAAGTTAGAACATCCCTGTTACTAAGCTACAGTTCATTGTCATTTGTCAGCAAGGTTCTAGGGGTCACGTCTGGATAATGTATCCCTTGTTTCTTTGCTTTACTAGGTTTTCTCTATCATGATTATCTTGAAGATAAGTTAATTAGGGAATCAATCACTCAGATCGCCAATTGATTAAATTCGTGTTGCATTTTTTTGAGACTCGTGATTTATGGAATTTTATTGAGGCGGTCTGTAAATTAATGGACTGTAAAAAAAGAAAGATTTTGCTTAAATAATTTGCGTTAGCATTAGATCCATGAATTGTAATAAATGAAATATAAATTTTCGTCTTGAAATCGAATTTAGTTTGAGATATTAAGCGTAAGAATACAAAAGAGTGAAAGGGTTAGTAAAGTCGACGTGTGAGAAAAAGAAAGAAGAGCGAAATGATGATTTCGATAGGAGACTATCTGATGACTTCCGGACTAATATTAAGATGTTCTGGAAGTCTATAAGGACAGCTCGAGGCAAAAGTACAGCCTCGGAGCTGAATCAGATCAGAAGTCAGGATGGGAGTATTATAAAAGGAGAAGGGCATGTGTTAAAGAGATGGAAGGAATATTTTGAAAGCCTATTTGAAAGAGGAGAAGAGCAGGTACAAGTACCAGTACCAGCTCAGGCAGAAGAAATGAGTGAAAGTAGTCAAGATAATGAGATAAGTATGAATGAAATTTTGAACGCAATGAAAAGAATGAAGTTAGGAAAGTCTGCGGGGTATGATAGGGTGTCGGTCGAAATGCTGAGAGCCGGTGAGGGCGTGGTAGCAAGTCAGTTGTACCACCTTTTCAACTTGTGTTGGACGAACGGTCGGGTGCCTGAGGATTGGTGCAAGGCTGTGATTGTGCCGTTGTACAAGGGAAAAGGGTCACAACTAGACTGCAAAAATTACCGCGGAATAAGTCTTCTCAGCGTTGTCGGCAAACTGTATGCAAAGGTACTGATTGAAAGAGTTATGAAAGAAACAGATGAGAAAATATGGGATGTACAAGCGGGCTTTAGAAAGGGAATGGGATGCACAGATCAGGTCTTCTCCTTGCGATGCATAGCCGAAAAAATCATGGCCAAAGACCAAAAAATGTATTGCGTATTCATCGACTTGGAGAAGGCTTATGACAGGGTGATGAGGAATGAGTTGTGGTCGGCGTTAGCCATGCATGGGGTGAACAGTAGTCTGATACAGGCACTAAAATCTCTTTATAAGGATTCTAGTGCTTGTGTGAGAATAAACGGGACGTACACTGACTGGTTTAACATCGACAGAGGTGTTAGACAGGGATGTGTCGCGTCTCCGTGGCTGTTCAACCTGTTCATGGACACCTGCCTGAATGATTTAAAAAGCAATGACTGCGGACTAAGAATGAGCGAGTTGACCATCAAATGTCTCCTATACGCTGATGATCAAGTGTTGTTAGCATCGTCGGAGGAGGAGTTGCAGGAGATGGTTAACATTCTATGTGGCACATTGGAAAGGAAAGGTATGAAAGTAAGCAAGACGAAAGCTATGGTGTTTGAAAGAGATGATTGTGGGACAGAATGTAAGATTATGATTGAGGGTGAGAAAGTAGAACAAGTTAAAGAGTTTGTTTATCTGGGATCGGCGTTTACGAAAGATGGGAAGTGTGAAACTGATATCGAAAGAAGAGTGAATGCAGGAAACATGGTCAATGGAGCGTTGCGCGCCTTCATGAGCAGTGAGAAAGTGTCGAAAAAGGCACGTCTGGCTGTACACAGAGGGGTGCTCGTTCCAACACTTATGTACGGTAGCGAAAGTTGGGTATGGCAAGCGAAGCATAAAAGTAGAATAAATGCGGTAGAAATGAGAGCGTTAAGAAGTATGGAAGGTGTATCAATGAAAGACAGAATTAGAAATAGTGTGATAAGGGAACAAGCTGGTGTGAAAGTAGACATAGTGACAAGGATTGAAAAAAGTATGCTTAGCTGGTTTGGTCATATAGAGAGGATGGATGAAAGAAGATTGACTAAACAGATTTAGACGGGAAGTGTGAATGGGTGTGTTGGGAGGGGAAAACCTAGACGGACGTTCCGTGACCAAATCGCGGACGTTTTAGAAACAGGTCAGGTCAAGAGTACCCGAAATCGACGAGCTTGTATGAAGAGACTAATGAATGTGGATGAAGCAAAAGAAGTATGCCAGGATCGTAGCAAGTGGAACAAAGTGGTCTCTGCCTACCCCTGTGGGAAAGAGGCGTGACTATATGTATGTATGTATGTATGTATATTAAGCGTGCATTCGTTTTTCATTTGAACCGGAGTAGTTTGGTAAAATTTACATTTGACTGTTTAAACTCAGTTCTTTCGAATTCCTATCAATTATAGTTATTAGTTTTTGATATCTCAATGGAAAAAAAAATCCGATCAATATTTTTTGTTACACTTTTTATTGCAGTAAAATAAAGTAGGACAAGCGGTTAATTTTGGCGTTAAGTGTATGAATATGTAAATATATTGTAAACAGACTAAGCGATAAAATACAAATTTTAAGGCATAAACTGGTCGTGAAGCAAGGCGCCCATCGATCGCATCAGCAGCCAGCGGGAACTGAGGCTTCCTGTGAGCGGAACGGCTACAGACTTGTGTCACTGCTGCCAAAGCGATTATTGACATACTAGAGTGGGAGCTACTGCTTACTACTATGCCCTACCTAACCTACCATTGAGAATTGTATCCAACTGCTGGGCAATGTCTCCCGTGACTTCTATTTATCTTGATTTTGTGTTAACCTATCATCCTCATATTCGATTTATCATTATTTAATCATGAATTATCTAAGCCAAAATTTTCTGCAAAGCTCTATTACGCTTGTTAAAAGGGTGCGAAACCGGTGTTCGTATTTATGTATGCGGTCATCAAAACTTTGGCCGGCGATGAAAATGAGTTATGGTTAATTTAAAATTAATAAAATTGGGTGAACAAATTTTGGCAATTTTTTAGGCTGGAATTATTTTGCATATGAGTAATATTTATTCAGACGTTGTAGAGATTCCAAGACGACGCTTGTGTGTATAAGTCTGACGTCAATGTCTGTATGTGTCTATGTCATTCCGTGGCCTGGAAGCTCTAAAAACCGGCCACGTGCGAGTCTGACTCGCGTATGCGTTGCATACCAAAAACAGCACAAAAAGCACCCTTTAATTATTGCTATTATTTTGATTTTAGTATTTGTTGTTATAGCGGCAACAGAAATACATCATCTGTGAAAATTTCAACTCCCTAGCTGACACGGTTCGTGAGATACAGGCTGGTGACAGACGAACAGACAGACAGACAGACAGACAGACAGCGAAGTCTCAGTAATAGGGTCCCGTTTTTACCCTTTGGGTACGGAACCTTAAAAAATGATCAAAAGCGAGTTTTGTTGCGGTGATTATTGGCTAGGTTTAAAAAAAAGGTTTAGTCATCGTTTTGTTTATGTAGCGTTTTGTGTGCTCTGCCTACCCCGTTTGGGAATACAGTCGTGATTGTATGTGTATGTTTAAAAAAAAACTGCTTGTAGTTTTTAAAACATTGAAAATTGAAACCAAAATATTGGGGTTGCTCTATTTTTAAGTTAGTTAGGATACTGACTTCTTGTTTCGGAATAAGTCTAGGAAAATATTATATGAATTAGTACATTTGCAGCGTTCTGAGCAACCGAGAGTTCTTGGTTTGAAGCAAACCGTTCTAAACAAATATGATTTCTGTACAGAATACTACTTAACCCAACCATTTATGAGCCTCTAATTATTTCCTACAGCATCCCTCTGCTCTAAAACAGTTTAGATTATTCGATATCATTAAGTTCCCATTACACGGGAAGGAACACTCGATCAATCCATACCCGACCCGTCCTTTTGAGCTCAACACTATCGCAGATTATGGTAATCGTTGTGTGCATGTTAAAACAGATTAAGCTCTCATAAATGGTCGGCGCATATACATAGTGCTATGTAGAGAAGCAGCTACATGCGGTGCGGGCGGCGGATGGGTAACGATGAATCCAAATTTTGTGGCGACCTCGGATACGAGGTGGAGGTGATTGGGGTTAGCGGTGCTTTAAACCTTTGCTGGTTGAAAATGAAGAAGGGCGCTTCTAACGTCAAGTGCTTCTGTAAGTTCTAAATATATTTATTAGGTATTAGTATTGTTATCGGTTCGATTGAAAGCATTGATGTCTTATCAAAATAGTTTGTCATTTCAATATCCAACATAAAGTTGTGATATACACTTTTTTCTAGGACTTGTGTAGAAATCGTCGCCGTCTTCAAGATGGCGTCTTGTTCCCTAGTAATTTCCTCGATATTTCTTTTTGAAATCTTTCAAACGAATCTTACATAACACTGTACTTTAACTAACAAAACTGGGAGAGTCCCAACAATACCAAACATTTCATGTTCATAAACGTTTATACCATATTCCGGTTCCATGAAGCATAATGTAAGCACTTAACTTGTTTAGCAACCTTAGGTGATACAGCGGCCCCTGATTCGCCGTTGTAGGCCAAGTCTCTTTCATAACGCCTCTGTGTATTAGAATTTACATATATGGTAAACGTAGGCTAAATAACTTGGGAGATTTTTACGTAGTTCGCAGATTTTCCTCCCGGCTAGGATCAAAGATTACTTATTATGTGTAATGTACATGAATGTAATTTGGCACTGGAATATTTTTGTTTGTACTTGTTGGAATGAAAATGCTTTAAAAATGTTGGTCTCACAGATTTTTCCTGTGATTGTTTAATTTTCTACTTCGTCTCAACAACCATGGTAACAGCCCAGGTGGGAAGGCCGTAAGTACCTATGCTAAGAAAATATTAATATAGCTATATACGAGTACATAAGGCCTATAAGCTTGTTTAACCGGTCAAACCCAATTGAAGTCAGCGAAACCATACCCTTTTCAATTACCATTTCTTTAAATTTCAACCACGAGAATACACCAAATGCTCTTACGGCTCAATAGCCCAAAATCACAGTCATATCCATCCTACACGCCCCGCCGTAAGCAGGGGCGGAAATTGCAAGAAGCGTGCACTTCAGTCGCTTATGTAATCTCGCGAACGCAAATCCACATAAAAAGGCGTAACTACGAAGAGTTTCATATGCAGATACGCCTTTTTAAGTAAACGGAATAGGTGCAGTTATGAGCGTCTTCCGCAAAGAATACGTGTTCGCCTTTTATTACATTTTCCGTATTAAACGGATGCGGAAATATGACGTTAGGATCACGGTAAAACTAAGTTTGCTGGGTTTTGCAAACTTGAAGTGTTGAGTTGTGACTGTTTTTAGAATCGTGTATTGATTTCTAAAGTACATGCATCGTATCTATATAGTTGTCTGTTTGTGCTTCGACCAATCAATCTTAAGCGAAGGTCAAGCGCAGCAATAGGTACGTGCGAGGCGAGCCATTCCCTAGTTAGACAGTCACAGGTAGGTATAACAGATTATTCCTCGCGCGACTCGAATCGCGTCTTGCTGAGCATTCAAGTTAATAGCAATCCTAATACAGCCCAATACAGAATATTTTTTTACTTGCCCTGCTAGTTTCAACGGAATTGTTTTAAACGCAGATAAAACTAAATTGCTGATTTTACGCTCACCAAACTTAAACCTATCTTGTTCTCCAGAGCCTACGATAGTTACGCATGACTTCTCCTGTTTCCATGGTGCCTCAGCCCCATGCCAGTGTGAGCCAATAGAGCGTGTCAAGTGTATAACCTACCTTGGCATGAAAATAGATGAAATTTTTTCATGGTCATCTCATATAGAGTACATTTGTAGTAAACTAAGAGTTCTACTTGGTAGATTTTATCATCTAAGATATAGAGTACCCTTAAGCACTCTAAAATGCATTTATATATCACTTGTCGAATCAATAATAGGTTACTCTCTGGATTGCTATGGCCTCACTTTTAAAACAAACTTGGAAAAACTAGAAAAAATACAAATTAGATTCCTCAAACTATTAGTAAACAATAAAACTAGAAATAGATGTAAAAATGATTATTATAAGTTATTTAAAATATGCAAAATTCTACCGGCAACCCTAAGACACAAATATACATTTTTAGTTAACCAGCACAGCAATCAAGAGAGTAATCTATCACAATTGAGCCAAAACCATGGTACCAGGTCAGTAGCTGCAGGTAAATACGCAGTCCTCAGAGTAAGCAATTACTATGGGGACAGGCTTGTCAAAAAGCGCCTACCGTACTTGCTTAACGCTCTACCTGCAGCTATTAGAAAGGAGGACAATATTAATAAATTTAGGAAAGCTTTATTCGAATATTACCTACAGCTAATTTAATATAATATGCCTATGTAAGCGCTCAATAAAAATTGTTAAAGTAAAAAAATTATAGCGACTGAATGGATCCCACAGTCAAACTGTGCAAACAGTTATACAGCGTCCCGTATTTAGAATTTAAGTATGTCATTGTATTAAGACCAATAAATAAAAAAAAAAAATATTTCACTTGAAATTGACTGCCAGAGACATAAGACGCCGGCCATTTGCATTTTGCATTTTGCCGGGCATTTATTGGCGGCCGGATAGCCCAGCGGTTAGAGAACCTGACTGTGAAGCTAAAGGTCCCGGGTTCGATCCCCGGTCGGGGCAGATGTTTGTATGATGAGTACGAATGTTTGCTTTCGAGTCTTGGATGTTTATCTGTATATAAGTAAGTTTATCCGTTGTCTAGTACCCATAACACAGGCATTAAATTGCCTACTTTGGGACTAGGTGATTGGTGTAAAATTGTCCAGTGATATTTATTTATTTATAAGACGACGAAAAGAAACATACACACATCACGCCTGTATTCCTAAATGAGGTGGACTGAGCATACGAAACGTTACATAGTCAAACCACGACTATTTCACGTTTCACAGCCACTTCTAGCGTACTCTAGGCTTTAAGTCTATAGTTAAACTAGTGACAGGATGCTCGTCTGTCGTCTAAATCATACCTGAACCTAAATATCCTTTTTAATGTCTATGATATTCACAAAAGAAATGAAGAGGTGTTATTTGAAATCCAACACCACATGGGACGGCATGGCGGGAGCTTTATATTGAATGAAATTTTATTTTGCAAGAACATTATACAGATGTTACAATATAATAAAGTACAGATGTCAGAGTTTCTCCTGTGTCGTATAATGCTCCGCCACAATTTGGCATGCAAAATCCAAAGTAAAATAATAGTTATAAATATCTAATACTTAATCAAATCAACATAATCAATCTAATAATTAAAAAATAGTCAAATCAAATATAATCACAGTAATAAAATCAAATCAAATAATCAAAATAAAATCAAATGATCAAAATAATAATAGAATCAAATCAAATAATAAAATCATCAATAAAATATACCAACTTAACAATAGGGACATGTCAAATTATTAGACAAATTAACAGACAAAACCCTAAAAAGATTTCTAGCAACCTATTGTCCTACTATTAAATGGCAGAGAAAATATGAATAGCATTCAAAACGGTCGTAACGATACAAGTTAATGTATGCAGGACGCTTCCCACTTTTACGTGCCGGGTAGTATATAAAACAGGCCATTACAGGGCCTATTTAAATTAGACCCCCTTAATAAATGGAGGGGGGTAATGAAAGGGTTACATCGTAGTTCTTATTCCGTTTGAGGGTTGTAATTAGAAGTGTGGGCGTGGCTTTACCGCTGTGTACCCGAAGCTTTAGTTCCAGGTTTTGTAAGAGGTCATCATAATCTAAATTAATTACTATTTTATTTGAGGTGTAACGCGTTCGCGTCCCAGGTAAGAGTTTGGGTCTACATGCTGTGATTTAGATCGGTCCTTCATTCTCAACACGATTCCTTGAAACATATTCTACTAATTCTTTTTGTTCAGTTACAATCTTAAATTTTTGACTTGACTGATGAGTTGACCTTAGTAATGATTTCTTTTTGTGCGTTTAAGTGTACTTGTCTGTATGATTGTTACTCCTTCACTCGCAAACAGTTGACAATGTATATTAGGGTGTCCCAAGACATAAGGGAGGATTTTTTTTTCTCGAAAATAAAAACGCATACCCTCTTTTTTTTTTGTAAATAGTCTTGTTAGCTTAATTATGAAATATTATTGTGATTGGATCACAACATCAGGTGCCGACTTGATGCCAAACAAACATATGAAATTTTGTACTGGCTAGTATGGAAAATTTTATGTAGTTCGAGTTTGTGAGGCAAATAAAACGCTAGTGTACCCGAAACTCATTACTATTTAATAATTTACATGAAAAAACATTATTCTACGAATTTCCTTTTTAAAGTTACTTTTTTTAATTTTCCTGTGTTCTTGTGCACAGCGTAATAAAAATTACTTTTGTTCCTCTTTAACTGTTAGGTATGTCCGTTTGTCATCAAGCTGTATCTCAAGAACCATAAGAGCTAGGGAATTGAAATTTTCACAGATGATGTATTTTGTTTGCCGCTATAACAACAAATACTAAAATCAAAATAATAATAATAATTAAGGGGGGCTCCCATAGAAAAAACGTGATATTTTGGCCGTTTTTAGTGGTCGCCATTCTGTGTGCTGTGTATCTCAAGAACCGTGATAGCTAGGCAGTTGAAATTTTCACAGATTATGTGTTTGTATTGATACTACAACAACAAATACTAAAAACAAAATAATAATAATAATTAAGGGGGGCTGCCATAGAAAGAAACTTTTTTTTTCTGTTTTAGGTACAGAGCCCTTCTTTGTGCGCGAGTCCAACTCGCACTTGGCCAATTTATTAGATTTTTTATACAATTAGGAAATATATGGTACACGCATTTTCCCCTAATATGCGGTACACTCGCGAACACAGAGATTAGCTTTCACTTACAGTCAAATGAACTTCACGAATGTTGTAAAATACCACTGCTAAGACTGCTGATATTAGAAGGAAGTATAGATCCCGTTGTTTGGTATTTTGAGTGACCTTTTAAAAATATATCCTTTTCAGAACTGCGCGATTCACCTGACATCTTGACTGAACAAAAACAACAAAATTACTGAAACTGAAGATAGGTTACACAAGCACATCAATCGTTCAAGCGCTTCCGCCGTAGTTCGAAGTATTGACAAGTTCCGATGCAAGTCGGCACGGGTTATTGTCATCCTACATACACCAAATTTCGTTTATTATTGTTTCAACACCATTCTAACAAATTAAGAGGGTATGCGTTAAAAAAAAGAACTTTGATTTTTTTGGGACACCCTAATGTATATTCTATTAAGACTTAGAGATACTACTTATCCCAAAATATGCATAGATCCCATTGGATTGCTTTGTGATAAACCAATTCGACGCAGACGGAGTCGTGGGTAACTTTTTGATTTATTTTTATGTCAATTACTGTAAATAGTTCTTTCTTTATCCGTCATGAGTATATTATTATTGCATAGTGGATTAGCAACGCATCTGCAATCTCTGTGTAGCAGGTGCCAATGGCGCCGGTGATCACTTACCATGAAATGAATCCCTAGCTCATTTTCCTCATCTTCTCTGAAACACATGTGTTTCTTACATTCTTACATTCCACTGAACTGTATAAAAGTATTTGTATGTATTTATTTGTTGCGCATTTTTTTTACAGTTTATTCTTAATTCTATTAGGAAAACTCAAAGCGACTCCACTAATATAGATATTGTTAGTATGTACTAAGAATATCTATAACAATAGCAAAAACAATCTGTCTGTCTGTCTACTTTGTCTACTAATTAAATACCTTTCTGCGCTTCAATCGTTGAACTAATTGTAGCGAAATTTGGTACAGATTATTTTTTTTATTCTGGAAACACTCAACCTACAAATATGCCCCCATCACATTGTATGCATGACTCTTTGATATTGAACACTCATTTAAAACTGAACATCGTTTAATAAAGAACTCGTTGTTCAGTCGTTACCATTTTAAAGCCAGTAGAGTGGATGGACATGGAACCAGTGAACTAAAAACTTTTCATTTTCACAGCGTTAAAATACTTAGTATTAATATTTTTACTTGTAGGTAAACGCGCGTTCGACAGTATAAGTAAGATTGTGCACAATATTTCCAAACCCTCATCAAAAACAAATGGGCGTTAAATGAACGCAATTTTGTGTGTGTGTATGTGTGTGGCTTTGTATTCTGTCTGAGGCTACGTGGCTTTCTAAATAATGAACTGATTTGGATACGTTTTTTTACCCGAAAGCTTGAAAAATCGTTTCGTTTATTAATGTTAGTGACACAGACAAACAGACAAAGACGCAGACGCACAGATGTAGGCACATACACTTTTTTAAATTGGTTGTGTGCAAACACACGTGCACCCCACAATGCCAACTAGGTACGAACACTATCGTACCGCTGTGTCGATAATGAGTAAAGTGACTCTCATGTAATTGGACTAACGTGAAGACAAAAATTATGGTCTTGTTAGTAGATTGGTGTATTAACATACATTAGCAAAGAAATTGCTACTTACATTACAATAATATTTCCTTTAGTGGGTGACAAATACGATGTTCTTTATTCACACAACGGAGCCGAGGAAAAATCCAGTATTTTTTATGATAACTGCTCTGATAAGTTACCAGTTGAGAGTATATTATATAAGGTCTATCATGTTGCTGAATGTAACCTTTGGGAAACATACATATTGTCGTGGGCTATATTTTGACATATTACCATGGTCATAGTTCCCATTTTCTGGATTTTCAGAGCAACAACCTCTCAATCCGCACTATCATGTTGTATAAAATTATAAGATACTTATTTCACACACACATCATTATAATTTTATTCATAATGTCTGTAATGTCAATATCTCAACTATTTAACTGACAAAATTTCGCCCGAAAAATGCATAGTTGCTGTAGTGCAACGGTAGGCGAATTCTACGTCGACGGAGTGGCGAACAACGGCCAACCATTGAATAAAGCACAGTAACTAACTTTCTATTTGACAAAAGAGCCATTATTCCAGCAGGGGGCGGCTTGCCTCGCCAATCAATGCGAACAATGATTGATCGACAAACCGAGTGGGATCAAAAAATATCGTGCCCTCCACAACTTCATGCGTTTCATATTTTTTGCAGCGATTTTTCAACAGCGCGACTTTTAGTTGGGTAAATCCGTCTGTGTTGTTGTTTTTTTGCAGTATTTAATTGTTGGAAGCGAGATTTTACAATTTTGTCGTAACTGGAGTACTTTGTGCTTGGTGTGTCGACTAAAACAATGTTGATAGAAAAACAGGTTTTATTATTTGAGTTGATTGTTTCAAGGAAAAAGCTGTTTATACTTAGGCAAGAAGAAATGTATGAATTGTTTCGATTTTGATCGTCAACCATGACATCGACCCGTATCGATCAGCGTGTTTCAATACTGTACCTAGATCTACGTAGATCGATGAAATAATTCAAATTGACCCTACTTTTGATTTGAGTTTAACAAACCCCCACACTTTATTAACAAATTCAATATTCCGATTAGATTTCGGGATTTTGTTTAAACACTAAAAACATCACCAAGATAAATCGCTTTCACATAAACTCGCTCCATTCGTTGTAGTGTTGCTTATTGCCACAGACAGACAAAAGCATCTTGCTCAATATTATAAACGTGAAAGTTTGTGAGTATGGATGGATGGATGGATGGATGGATGGATGGATGGATGGATGTTTATTACTCCTTCACGCAAAAACTACTGAATGGATTTTAATGAAACTTTACAGTAATGTAGCTTATACATCAGAATAGCACATAGGCTACAATTTATAAAGATTTTGTTTGAATTTTCCAAATTGACGATAAGTGTCGAGAAAGTAGGAAAAAATCTACTATCTGCTGGTTATTCCTACTACCTAATAATTCCGAAATCTCTTCTGTGTTAGCCCGAATTTAACGCGTGCGAAGCCGCGGGCAAAAGCTAGTAATATATAAATCTATCCATAGTTTGTCTTGTTTCAGTGGCCAGCGACGTCGCCGGCGGCGCGCCGATCAACTCGTTGCCGGGCGGCGCCGGCGCGCGCCTCGCGCCGTCCTTCGACGCGGCCACGCCTCGCAACGTCACCGCGCTGGTCGGCAAGTCGGCTTACCTGAGCTGCCGGGTGCGCAACCTGGGAAACAGAACGGTAAGTGTAGGATCTTCCTTATCAACGAGAATAGGCTGAAGGCGATAGCTAAAATAACGGGTGGGATGCAGGTTTTCACGCCATTAAATTTCAGATTACCCTAAGTTATAATATAACTATAATTAAATGTAAGTTATTTTCCGTGTGGTGCTGGATTAGAATAGCACCTCCCCCTTTCTTCCCGCGGGTGTCGTAAGAGTCGACTCTGGGAAAGGGTTAGTGTATTGTGGGCGATGGGCTAGCAACCTGTCACTGCAATATCACGTTTAATTATCTGGTTACCCTGAAATTGCTAAACGTGGCACTGGATTTTTTGAATTCATGTGCTCTGCCTACCCCTCTTGGGAATACAGGCGTGAGGATATGTATGTATGTATGTATGTATTTTATAAATCTATGCATCTTTAAATTACGTAAATAGGTATTAATCATCGGCCTAAATTGCATGTAACAACGTTCCCAAATTACGCTTCCCGTATTGCGATTCTGTATGGTTAAGGAGATCCCTTGCACCAGATACTACCCAGCGCACTATTATAATCAAAATTGACTATGTCAGTCCAAAAGAACCATATCGCAGTAGCCGAAATTGTAATGGATGATTAAAATCATCATCAGAGCCGCTAGCGGTGGTTGTTGTCGTTCTGTCATACTGAAATGAAAACAATGAGCGGCGAATATTAGCTTAGTGAAATTGGCGTTTGGTTCATTTTAGGCCAAATCAGAAATATAGAGTCGGCATGCTACGCTGATTGGAAAGACAGTTTAATAGAGCCACCGAAAGCGGAACTTGGCCTGAACTGAATCAAAGGCCAATTTCACTAAGCTAACATTCAAATGATACGTTTCTAGTTTCATATGAACTCAGATGCACTAAATTCCGAATTAAACCTCCAAATATATGAACGTACCAATCGCAAACAGTTTCGTTCCTCTTGTGCCCCGCTCCACGGCTCAGTAAGCGCCACGAGTCCGCTCCACTGCCGCCGCGTTTCCGCTGCGTTTCCGCCGCGTTTCCGCTGCGTTTCCGCCGCGGCCGTCGCAGCGCCGTCTAATTGTTCGAGATAATTACGGGGACGCTTCTCTTACCGCTTGTTAGAAGGAATGGGGGTATATTCGCATTAGTGCTAGGGATACCATACAAAAGAGTTTGTTTTGGCCATGTTAGTGTGTTAATGGAGGTAATAGAGTTTTACTTTTAGAATGTAATAGTTTGAATAAGAAAAAAAGTAGATGGTTTAAGCGAAATAATAATGTTTGACAGAGTAGGTAAGTGAAATGAAAACCTTCGTCAGTTTTTAGTATGAAGCTGTAGAGAGCCTTATTACATTTTGAAAAAAATGGGCTTGAAAGACATTCGTCGCTTGTAAGCAATAATATTATTTGATAATTGGTGATACTTTCATTTATAGTAGGTAGGTACTCTTTTCTGTTCTATATAACGATTTTAAAACCACCTCCAAGCTTGACAACAAAAGCCAGCTTAAAGAGGAACACAGCGTCCGCCCCCCCCCCTTACCCCAAGGCGCGGATATGACGTCCACTGCACACGGGAACTAGAAACCGATTCAGGTGCGTTTTGTTCTCCGCGGAAATGATATGCAACGCTACCGTGCTCTATGACGTAAAAACGGCATAACTGCAGAAATTTTCTTTTGAAGATACGCTATTTTAAAATCAGTACCGTCTCCGTAAGGGCGAAGTCGTTGGAAGTATTGTTGCGGAGCGTCTTTGCGAACGCTCTTAAACAGAATTCTTTTTTCGAATCGTTTTTGGCGAGCGGTTTGTTGTCTTGATGGGATTTTGTGGCTATGAAGTGGTTCTGTTTCTACTGATTGTTGTTAGATAAGGGTTTGTGTTTCGATGGTTATGAATGCGTAATCAATGTATGCTGTTATCAATGTATCAAACGTCTTAGTTATCCTAAATCTATCCATAGTGACCTACCATAAACTCCTCTTAGTTTCAACAGTGTTACGTTATAGAAAATAGAAATGAATCACACATAAGTAGCGTTAACTGTGCGTAATTTATATTCAAGAGTTAAATTTAAAAATAGTACTACCTAATCTTAAAAAAATTCCAAACTAAATATAAACAAGATTTTCGTATCGCTTCGTCATTAACGCGCCATGACGTTTTGATGCAAACAATTTTTTAACGCTTTAAAACGTTAAATTACGCTACAATTAACCAACGCCTGTGCCTGACGCGCGCTCGTAAAAACGCTCTGATTCAACAAATTCCGACGGAATGGTGCTGAAACCAGATTACAAATTGCTTTATTCTGATCAAGTTGGAATAGTCCTGCGATTTTTTTACCTAAATCTGTAAGTTTCAGTATAGTGTAGAGCTCTTTAAGAACCCCCTGCTAATTAAACATTATAAACGTCAAACTAAGTAAGATTTTCCACATCCAACACATCCATTCACAATGGATGTGTTGGGAGGGGAAGACCTAGACGGACGTTCCGTGACTAAATCGCGGACGTTTTAGAAACAGGTCAGGTCAAGAGTACCCGAAATCGACGAGCATGTATGAAAAGACTAATGAATGTGGATGAAGCAAAAGAGGTATGTCAGGATCGTAGCAAGTGGAACAAAGTGGTCTCTGCCTACCCCTGTGGGAAAGAGGCGTGACGGTATGTATGTATGTATGTAAGTAAGATTTTGTTTTTTGTATTGTCACGCTTTTCCGCTGTAGAAAGTACTATGAAACACACATTTCTAGTTATTTTTGTGGAAATGACAAGGATTTTTAAGTCCAACCGAAAAGAGAAATGGTTCAAAAATTAATAATGTCTGTTTGTGACATCGTAGCACTACATGCGGTTCTTCAGCGGATTACGGTCAAGTGAAAGCTAACTTCTGTGTCCGTTTTATTGATTGACTTTAATTTAATCGGTAGTGCTATTTTGTCTAACACACCAAAAAATCGTGTTTAATTTGACAGTTTCAGTGTCAGTTCGTTTTGAAATATATCAATTTCGAAGCGATTATTGATTCCAACTGTCAAATTAAACACGATTTAGATTTTTAGTGCGTTAGGCAATATCGCTGCGGGTGTTGAAACTGTCAAGGATGCTTAGTTTAGTGT
This sequence comes from Adoxophyes honmai, assembly GCA_005406045.1. Classification (NCBI taxonomy): domain Eukaryota; kingdom Metazoa; phylum Arthropoda; class Insecta; order Lepidoptera; family Tortricidae; genus Adoxophyes; species Adoxophyes honmai. The sequence goes on from BHDV01005344.1 coordinate 175,638, forward strand.
TTCTATTTTAATACGCATTTTAGGCGCCTTACCAGTTACAACTAAAATGGCAGTATCTGGCAATTTGATTGGTAGTTTATTGAAATTCACCATTCGCTTCTATTCTACAGGAGGTAATAATATTTCGTTTTAGTTTGAGCATGGCCAAAATAGTAAAGCATCAGTCGCAAAGTCGTATCCACAACACGACTGCGACAACAGCTCGTTTCAAAGTAGCACGTTTTTCCCCCAGTTTACAGTCGAGCGATACGCACACTCGGCGCAAACAAACACTTTGTATTTATTTGTTCTTGTTTATGATAATTCGCGTGAATATTCATAGTTCGGCTGTTTGCTGTATAATATCTAAGTAGGGCAGGTAGTTACGGGTTTATAGGAGGTATAATTGAATGATGCCTCGGGGCGGGGTTGGACGGCGTGAGATAAGGAAGATAGGCACAGTAGGCCCTTAATTCTGACATAAAAGACGCTCGATTCTAGCACAATGAAAACGGGTTGTATTTTTTATGGTATTACAAAAGCCCGATCAGTTTTAACAGCTTCTGAGTTAATGATCTCGTACTGGGTAGGGCTGTACAGGAAGAGAGATGTAATGAAGTATTAACAACTAGGTATGCAAGCTTTTTTGCTGACTTTTTGTCCGTTGTATGTCTTATTTTGTATTTCACTGAAATTATGACAACACATAATAAACGTGGGTCAAGACGCACAAAATTTGGCCCCAAACAAATTAAAACAGAAAAATTTAATTAACGAGTAATTTTTTTCGACTCTGTCTTGCAAGTAATTTTATGAATGGGGCTGTTTGTATCATTCATTTAAATGATTTTGTGAATCATTATTCATTACAAATAAAAAAGTTTACTGTACACAACCCCTTAATAAAAACGGCTTTTTGTGCTAGCCTGAGCAAAACTATTTGTAAATGAATTCCCAACGCAAATTGTTTATTTTAGCAAATATTGGGCCTTCTGTAACTTTATTCATACCGTTACCTGCGTCAAAGAGATTCCAACTATTAGCCAGTGATGGCGGGATTTGAAACGGTTAATGAAATTGGGATACGCGTTGTTTGCGTATTTCATAAAATAATGGCACTGTTAGATTTTCCCGGGTTGATGTTTTGGGGAATTATCGTGGAATATTAGATTAAATTTAATTTGGGGATAAAAGCGCTGCTGAAAGTTGGTTCGTTCAAAAAAACTTGTGACCTTAGCTTCTTTGATGTTTTTTTTTTCAGTTAATATTTTCGACTGACTGATCCATAGTGTTAAGAATCTTGATTAGCACTAATGCTAAGAATAATCCTGCGGCTCTGCCTGTGCAGCAATGCTTCGGGTGGACTGTGTATTATTTTGACGCAAGACCTGTGTTATCGTGAAGTTTCATTATATTTTACCATGCAACTGGTCGCGACTACAATGCAAATACCTAAATAGAATTTTTCTGTGAAGTTACACCCCAGTCCATTAAGTGGAACTCTGCCAAAGATGCTTGCTTTGACAGTCCCCATGAAGAAATTATTTGATGATTGTGATATTGTATAGTAGTAATTATAAAATAAATAGGTTTTAGAGCGTTTGACACACTTGTCAAAACACACACCGTGTTCGGTGATTTATCCAAGATATAATTTAATTATTCGTACCTTAATCTCATGCCTTATCAAGGGGCTCTAAATCAATCAAGTTCCGTTAATAACCATTAATTACAACGGCTCCAGGAAACGGAATTTCACTCGCAACGAGTTTTGTTTTACGACTTTGTTTGCGAAGGACGGAAGCAGGGATGAGGTGGGTTGCTGTTGGTCGAGAAAAACGAGCGATTATTGTACGCTCATTTAGGTTACAGTTAACGGTTTTAACGCCACCTGAAACAGACATAATTTTTTTTTAATAATTTAAATACAATATTTAATGGCCACGAAACGTGAAATAGTCATGGTTTTCTCTATGGAGCGTTGCGTATGCTCTGCCTACCCGATTTGGAAATACAGGCGTGATAATGTATGATGTAAATTTATTGTCTTTTTTACAACCGATCATGTAGTTTCATCTGTGCTGATGTTTGTTTGTTTGTTTGTTCAGAATCAAACCTTGAAAATTCAATTTGATCCACTTCCACGTTACAAGAGGGCACTTTCTTCAGCGGTTGGTCAGATTGACTTGAAATTTAATATACCATGTCAGAATGGATTTAATTAAGTATAGGAATTTAGTTAAAAGAATAGTCAACAAAAAGCTTGTATCGGAAATTTTATTGGTGTTATTATCCAATTGATAATTTAACTCACCAGTGCAAATAGTATATTCACTCTTATCTTAAAGAGATATTGTTGAAATGGTAATAATTAAACTTCCAAATATGTCCCACTGCTGGGGCACAATCACTCTCAGAGCAAGTAAAACGAGTGTTATTTTGCCCAGTGCTCAGGCTGTGCTGTCTGGGCAGATGTGACGCGAGGGAATGTGAATTGTTTGATGTTTTCGTTATAATCAGTTAAGTTTTAATGCAGTTGCTGAGGAAATAGGTGTTTAAAGGAAATTTGGATTGATTGAAATACTTGAGACTGCCTTCATTTTGTTCAGAGTTATAATTGACTTGGACTGATTAAGCACGCATCATATCAATTGCTATGGTTTGATACAAATATTATTTTAGTAAACTTCGATAAAATGGGCATTTTTTTAATTTAAGAATACGTTATGACAAAAATGTTTAAAAACAAAAATATATTCAGGTCAATCGGTGAAACAGTTGTTATGTTATAGTTATGACCATTCATAAAATCCCCGCGTAGTGTAGAGTGTAGGACCTTTCCATTTCTTCCGTTGATCTTGCAAGAGGTGACAATAGGTTAAGGCAGTAGTTCCCAAAGTGATCCAGGCAGTAGTTCCCAAAGTGATCCAGGTGGACCCCCAGGGGCCATGGGAGACTCGATGGGAGCCCATGCCGGTGTTAGTACATATGTAGCAGTAGAGGGTCCATCAAACTCCCTAAAACTTTGCATAAACTCATAGGAGTTAAAAAAGTTTGGGAACCTCTGGGTTAAGGTGTACAGTATGTGCCCCCACTTACCTATCCAGGCAATTCGGTGTTTTGAACGCGCACCACTACTAATACAAAGTTTGTCTAACTATTTTTAGCGAAATATTAATATCATGAACTACCTCATTTTGATTTTGCTTTAAATAGTTAGACAAACTTTGTATTAGTAGTGGTGCGCGTTCAAAACACCGAATTGCCTGGATAGGTAAGTGGGGGCACATACTGTACTTTAGATGACAGGATAGCAACTTGTCACTATTTTACCTTTTTTGTCTAACCTAAAATCTGAATCGGCGGTCAAAACGTCGAGGTAAAATGATTGAGAGAGATCAAAAGATTTTGTATTTAAATGAATTTTTAATATGAGCGACACATTACAGTCTTAGAGTGATTTTTGAAGAGTAAAAAACCATAGATACATTTCTATGTTTATCATAAACATAAATTCCCGCCACATATTATGTGGTTATAATTTATGTTTAAAACGTGATGAAGTCTAGTAATACTTTTTATGTATAGTTCCAATAATTATTAGTAATTCGAATTCCAGTGACAGTTAACCCATCCGATGCCTCGTTTTGAATTCATCATAATATTTTAATTTTAATGTCCGTTTAACGTACTGTTTATACAAGCAGGCCGCCTCGACTGCCGACATCTTGAATTATTCAGACTAGTATTTATCGGATATCCTCTTGATCGTATATTTTATCTTTGATCTGGATTTGTTTGTGATTTGGAGCCAGTTTTGTATATTGAAGTTGTATAGTGTGAAATTGTGTCGGCATTGCAATAAACGGCTATTTTGTGACTTTTATACATTTCTTTAAGATTGGCTTATTTTTTACTGAAACTTAAAACGGGACATGTAATGAATTTTCATATACTTACTTTAGTTTTGTTCTTTCTTTTTTGCTTATTCTTTTGTTATGAAATGTGCGTGTTTTGACAAAATTTTAAGTTTTAAAACGCAATTAAAACTTGACCTAAAAACAAAGTTTAGTAGCCCCATGTTTTTACTTGGGTTCCTATAACTTTGTAGCTTTAAACTCCGTAGGCGTTTACCTAAACTTAAAAATGTTTTTTTCCCCGTCATTCTCTAATGAGTTCTATTCGGACGTGGCTAATTAACCCGAACTGCCAAACTCTGCCACTTAGAGCTACAACATCCCGGTCAATAGACAGTTCTTACAAAACGATTTTATGGGATTTTCGGATTATAAAGTCTTTCGTAATTGATTGATGAAGATTTATTTTGGTTCTAAAGGCGAAATTGAATAATTTAGTTAAATTTACGTTCCATCAAAATATAAATTTGAAATGACAGCTAAGTTCAATATTAAGAAAAGTATTGATATTTATAATCAGTGCCAATTCTGTGAAAAAATCCTCAATTTTTTGTTAAAAGATTATCACACTTAAACGATATTTTATTTTGCGGCCAACCTGTATAAGTTTAATAAAATGAAAGGTTGTAAAAATAAATGTAGCTTGAATCAAATATGTTTCGCCTTCATGTTTTTTGGAGCCAAGACAAAGACTTTTACGACATTATTATTATTGATGTCTAATCAACTTTTCGTCTACTTTCGTTATCTTATACGCAAGTTGCAGTAGTCACCCATGCCTTGTGTCTTATTATCATACCCCGTTATCAGTGTTGCAGATTCATTGAAACTAAGCCATAGGGTTGTCGCACAACATTTATTTCACTGTCATGTCATGACATGTGACATAATTGGAAGGTACATAAAAATGTTAATGTTAGAAGAATGTTTTTACATGCAAATTATCGGATTTATTTATATTTTTAGTTGTCTGAATAAATTATTAATATTTTTTTTAGGTTACTTGGCGTTAAATTTTGTCGCCTATTACTGTATAAAATCCATTTTAAATATGATATAGACCGCTCCACTTCTAAATAAATCAAAATTGACAAATAAATGACGTAACCACCTATTATGAAATTTAAAAAAAAATTGACAATTACGGGCAGAAAAGAGGTTTTGTTTTCTTTTAAATCTTAAAATTTATAAACAAAAAGGTGAATAAAAATTATGTTTATTTAAAAGTAGGCACATATTAAAAAATAAATGTGCAGTGCCATCCCTGGCTTTTTCAATGAATTTGCAACATTGATAACGGGGTATGCTTATTATTGGCTGTGCTTATAGTGACAATAGGAATGCATCGGTTCATCCGATAGGGTACAATGATAAACGGACGGACAGACAGTGTAGTCTTAGTCATAGGGTCTACTTTTTATGCTTTGGCTTTGGTTACGGAAGGCTAATAAAAAGGTTTAAAGATGTAAAACAACTCAAACACCTTCACTTATAAAACTGTAATTTAGTAGAAATATCTTGTAATTAAATTAGTAGATTCTAATCATCGTGATCGGTCCTTATTTATCCCAACCATTTAAAGCACAACACCACAAAAACAGTACCTAGTGATTTGAAGTGGTAACGACCCAAAGCAACCTTTCACGGGACCTTACCACCCGTATTAATAGTGTCAGAATAATCTTTGAAAACCTCAAAAAGGATTTAAGCTCAAATATTCAGATTGTGCGATTCATGTTCTCTACCATTACAAGTACAACCTTCAACCCTTTTACCACACTCAAACTGCGCCGCTACGCGACAAGCAAAACTCTGTTCACTGCTTGCTTGATACGCTTAGCTATAAGCTGGCAATTTGAGAAAACCAGCAATTGAACAGCTAGAAACCCACGATATCGCAGCTCCGTACCCGCCTCAGCCTTTACGAGGCATAGTTCTAATCCATTTGCATGAGAAATACCTATTTTCGGGTGTAATCCCCTTCTCGGGGTTCATTTTAATGAACGCATAAAACAAAATGTTCAGGCACTGTCTTAATGCCCTTCGGTCTTCTCAGTGTGGATTCCTTTACGTTACATAGAGTTACATAGATATTTACTTAATTTAACGAACCGCCCTGACTCCTTAAGATTTAACACACAAAGTATAATAAAAGTTACCAAATAATTATGACATACTCGTATTTAAAAAAAAAAGCATTTAAAAGGGACGATTGGGGCATGGTTTGGATTTATTGTGCATGGTCCTCGAAGGACTATTTTAAGCACATAAAAAACTTTTAGGAAATTTTAACCACCATTAAAAACAACAACATGATTCAATCGAAAAATAATAGAATCACTGATTGACAAACTGAAAGCAAAACTATTGTTAATTTATACATTTTTGTGTGAACGTTAATGTAATGTAAACAAACATCAGGGTTAAGTTTTGACACATTTTGGATAAACTCTAAAAAAAATCGCAAAAAAAGGGCAACTTAAAAAACAAACAGAAAACTAAGCAGGACTAAATCAACAACTAATGCAATTTTTTAAACAAGTTTTGTTGGCAGTAGCTTCTTCGTTGAACTAGTCAGCCAGTTAGTTAGTTTAACTCAACTTAAATGATTGAACTCGCCACTACTATTAGATTGTCAACCGAACCGTTCTGTTTGCTCCACTAACAAATGGACGCCATTAACCATTAGGAAGGAGTTTGTATTTAATTGGGCCTGTAATTTCTGTTTGTTGCGTTTGTTACGTTGGTTACAAGGTTTTATTACATTCTTTAAGTGCAGCTTAAGGAGGATTGATTTAAATTTAGAGATCTTTAACTTTCGCCCGCGATTTCGTTTGTTCAGGATGAATACCTACCAATTTTGAGCTGTTTTGCGTAGTTCGTGTAGGTGGTACGAGCATCAGCCGTAAAGGTATTACATAAATATAGTGTAAAATCCAAGCCAGTAGTTTTCTGTGTTAAACGTATACATATTCGTCTAGATATACGTGTTCAAATGTAAAATAATAATAAAATAATATAAACAGGAATGACAGGAAAAACAGGAAACAAAATTTAATGTTAAAAACAAAATAAAACTAAAAGTGGCTACGAAACGTCAAATGAACGCGACTTTAGTTTAGTGTGCTATTGCTTGCCCCTTTCGGGAATACAGGCGTGATGTTATATAAGAAAACAAAGCAAAACATTAATGGGAGTCGCTCATTTAATACAAAACGAAACTGATACTGATATCCAATAACTAGACGTTATTCGTTGGACTCGCCCTTGGCTCTTTTTTAATTTTCTAAGAACATTCATTTTTTCTGATACAAATGATAGTCTAAAGGAAAATCTAGTAACCGACAAGTTCTCAGAAAGCCAGTTTTCTACTGACTCAGAGCAACAAACTTGGAGATAACTACACACGTAATGTTTGTTGACTTTCCTTTGAAAGTTTCACGGACTGCAGTCCCTTTGGACAGAAGAGAGTACGTGAAATCTCTTTAGTTTCATGTGTAATTTCTTTGGAAATGTTTTTCTTCGTATTTTTAGAGTATTCTGGCTGCCGTTGTTCAGCGACGGGCTTAGAAATTACAACTGCTATTCTGGTGTGAACGGTCTTAAAATATGAGCATTGTTAAGAATTTGTTTACTGTGTAACAGATCTGATCTTGTTTTCTGCCTGTCCTTTTTGGGAATGCAGTCGTGATAATTTTACATTACTTTATTTCGTATTTGTAGTTCGAAGTCCGCGTCGTAACAGGCAAAAACGGTTTATCGTGTAAAGTCTGGATCTCTACTATCCACCAATTCTGCCGAAAGGAGAAATGCTCGTGCTTATTGACTTCCCGCATAGAGGAAAAACAGCTCAAGTATCAAGCTAAGTAAGCTTTCCTAATCATCAGCATCACGCATTACGCATAAGGATCTGGTATTGCTGGTGTCTATGAGCAATAGTAAAATACACAAAAATTACGAAATATTTGCGTCAAACAACAATAGAAGCATCTCGTGGAATCAGTATTGCACTAAAAAACTTTATTGCCGTATGCTCGATGAATAATGTACCATTCACTCGCATTATATCTCTGTTAGTATCAGAAGTATCAATAGAAAAGCGACTAGCGTTGTCCACGACAGGGCTGGTCAAAGCGAGACGTGTTGGATCGGGTCCAGACCCCTCTTTGGGGGGGCCCCTTCGATCGATTGGCTTGACACTAGCGGTGTTGCCAGGACAATGATCGTTATTAAGGGGAATTGTCAAGATGATGAGAAAGCTTCCTGTACTGTGGTAAGACATATTATTTAAAACACATGACTGTATTAATTTGAACATTCATGAGTTACTTTGGCGTCGATTTTTAGTAATTCTAGGGAAATAACATTGTTTATTAAAGCAAAATGTTCAAACTGTTTACTATCAGCCCTACATACAATACACTCCCTACATTTTCTAAAAAAGATCTATTTATTTCGGTCAACCCTGTCACCCTATTTTGGTTTGTCGTTGAGTTCTAGTACGGCCTGTATCTCCACGTATTCTTAAGAAATAGGGTTTAAAAAATAAGACTGACTGAAATGGAAGGGCAACAAACTGATCTTATAAGGGTCACCATAATTTTCTCTAGAAATACGGATCTCGTACGGAGAACACAGCTGAGAACTCTTTTTTTTCGTTTAAAATAAAATTACGCGACAGCCGATACTTGTCTTCTATAAATTAAAAATGTCGTAAAATCTCAAAACTTTCCCGAAAAATTATTACTAGCAACACTGGCACTATCTTTTGAATTATCGCCCTCCCCTGGTTGACACAGCCTCCGGTCGTTCACGGAGCAGTGATAAACTAAAGTAACTGGTCGTTCGGAGATGTCGTGCCATGCAGGTACGCTTTATGGCTGTTTCGATAGTGTTATAAATTTAAGATCTGTGCTCGAACGATATACGTCGATGATTTATTATTTATTATTGATGATATGATATCTCACGAGGTTACTTTTGCGTATGTGTTATAAGAAGATAAAATTTTCGCTTCATATTTTATTGAGTCTTCTTAGCTTAATTTTAAGTGATAATTTCTCCTAGGTAATTAAAAAAATTTACAAGCTTTTACTTATTTTCACCTTCTTTATTTTCAAATCATTTTCAAGTCTACCAATTTTGGGACTGGAATGGCCAAGGGTCGCACTGAAAATCAGCGTTGCGGCTTGCCGCAATATCATGCTGAGTGCGGCCCTTTTGGTGCTATTTGGCACGGAATAGTACATATACATACATACATATTCTCACGCCAGTATTCCCGAGAGGGGTAGGCAGAGCAAATGAATTCAAAAATCCAGTGCCACGTTTAGCAATTTCAGGGTAATTAGATGCACGGAATAGTGCACTTTTTATATTTATTTTCAACGTCATATTTAATAATGAAGTTGATATTTATTTATTTATTTATTTATTTAGGCTTAAATGTTTTATTCGTGTCAAATTTCTATCAATAAATGTCTTTCTTTCTTTCTTCTTCTTCAATGTTTTGTTAAATTAAAATTTACAGTTATTTAAAAGTCTTGTATGAAAGATCATAATCTAATACCACATTAAAAGATTTTCCAAGGAGTTTCATTTTAGGTGCTGCTAAGCAACGACTAAAGACATCCTTTATCAAGTATTAAAAAGTTCAACGAGGCAATAGAACCGCTCTCCTTTTTTTGTTAAACGAACGCCGAGTAAAAAATGCGATAGCTGAATCCCTTGTTTGTTTATCCATGTATTTACTAAGCTCACACGTAATTAAAAGTCAACCCACAAAGAGTAATGTGGCGTAAAAAGGTAATCACCACTTCGCAAATAACACACATTCATAATCTTCTCCTGTTTTAAAAGAGTTCCCGTCAGCCGAAGATAAACATCCAGCAAAAGAATGATTTATGCCGCGGCCAGGCGCCCGGTTATCTCCCATGTGGTTTTTAGATTAAAAAAACCGGTCAAGTGCGTGTTGGGCCTAAATCCGTGAAGGATGCCGAGAGTAAAATACTGATGAGTTTTGCCGAGACACTGTCACATCGGCGGCTTTGGTAACTTCTGTCAAAACAGACTTATTACCCAAATTAAATTTTACTTATTGAAAGCTGTTTTGAATACATGAAAAAAAGTTTCGTGTTCTGCCTACCCCATCTATACTAATATAATAAAGTTGAAGAGTTTGTTTGTTTGTTTGTTTGTTTGAACGCGCTAATCTCAAGAACTACTGGTCCGAATTGAAAAAATCTTTTTGTGTTGGATAGACCACTTATCGGGGAAGGCTTTAGGCTATAGTATACCATCACGCTGCGACTAATAGGAGCGAAGAAACATTGAAAAATGTGGGAAAAACGGGGAAAATTAGTCACTATTCTACGCGGATGGAGTCGCGGGCATAGCTAGTTTGAAAATATAGGCGTGAAGGCTGGAAGCATAATTATTGATAAGTGATAACTATTGGTTCAATAAGGAAAAGGTTAAAAACTATGGCTTTGTGCAAGATTGTGTAATATTTTCGTTACGCGGCTTTATTTGATTTTATGGTGTCATCTCCATTTATTTTTATTTTACTGTGTCAATGTACACCATTTTACAGATGAGATACCATTTACAGTCATACTCCTACTATCCGATCATCAGCGTAAGATGACATAAATTGATAAGGTTTCTTCGCTATTAGGCTACGGAACCCTAAAAATGAGAGCCCCACTTCCCTTGTTTTCGCAGGTTATAATTCAATTTCCCAACTTGCCAAGAGTTTTTACGGCGAAGCGATTTTGCGCTCAGATGTTTTTAAAAGTTTTGGGCGGTGATAATGGGTTAGAATTGGTAGAGAGAGCACTAAATTAATAATCTTGTTTTTTTTTCTTTTCTATTCAAATAATATACTTAGTGCGAGGAAGTATCTCCCCTATACTAAAATGTAAAATTGGTCTGTCGATGTGACGCTGAATTTCGCATAAAGTTTGTTTTAGGGTTGATTGGACCAAACAAAAATGAAATTTAATCATGGAATGGCTCACTCTTACTCGCTTTTATCACATGAAAAATTGATTTTCCTGCGAATAAAGAGTGACCTTACTCCAAAGTCTAAATTTTATCTTTGTTTAGTTGAATGCACGTTAAAAGTAAATTCGTTTCTATCTCACTTGCATTATCATCTCGCGGTACAGTCAGCGTCTGATACTACCTTTTTTACCTTTTTGTACCTTTTCTAATTAACCTCATATTTGAACTCACGCATGAAATTGTCACTGCGATCACAGTGACAAAGTACCAAAGTGTAACCATGTATCAGACGCTGACTGTACCCCATGCAATCAACTAACTAACTAGAGGTGGTCGCCTAATGGTGTTGGATTGAACTAATTAATTTCTTGTAGCCGTTACGTTCGTTATTGTAGAACAACGGTAATTCAGTACTTACCGCGAAATTATAGCTAATTGAAGCACGGTGAATCGCAAACTATTTGAACCGCGTTTATTCGCTATCGATTGTAGTAACGTGAAAACAGTTTAAGGTGGCAATTTTTTTTTTTTTTTTTTTAATTTTTTTCATTTTGAAAACACACATTGTACCTAATTTTCATGTCAGCACAAGGAATTCACAAAAAGATCGTCAAATTGTAAACAAAAATTAATAAAAAATAAAAATAGGCACAAATTTGCAAAAATAAAAACATGTCAGGAATTAGATACAATTAAAAAATTAAATTAAAAAAGAATGTCGTTTTAAATATAATTAATAATAATTATGTCAGGATATCATTATATGTGAAATATGTCTAAGTCATACAAAAGGTATAGAAAAATAATGGTAAAAATAAAAGTAAAAATAAAAAACTTATGTCATACAAAATTGATTCACAAAAGGATCGTCAAAATGTAAATAATAATAAAATGAAAAAAACTAAAAATTAAATAAAAATGAAATAACAATCCGGATGACAGTTTTCGACTACTTTAAGTAATCTTTAACAGAATAAAGTGATTCAAATGTAGTGAAAGTAGTGAAATGTAGTGAATTCATGGTAGTGTTTTAGAATTTGCAAAAGCGTAAATCGTCTACGTGTTCTCAAATGTCGATAACATAAAGAAATATCTAGCCCACAAGTTGAGCCCTGTGGAGCTACGAATGTCCTCGAAGGCAATAAATCTGTCATTTTTATCCAACCATTGATTTATCCCGCACTCGATGCTCCAGGATTAGCTATTTCTCTGATCTACAGTTTATCGAAGACGGAGATGGACTCACAAATAGGTACGAGGTTGTTTTACTTGACATTATATGCTATAGGGGTATCTTCCAATAAACTGAACTCTTGGTTTTGCCATGGCTATTTTAAAAATATCTCTTCATTTTTCTTGGGATAAAATGTAATCATTTGGTTGATGTCTAATATTCTGTTATATTTAACGATTTTGGCTTCGATTACACAAAAAACCGATTCAAGCTTGCATCAAGAACAAATATGCGAAGCAAACTTCGGTTAGGCAGCAATTCTATTAAATCGATTACCGATCTCAGCAGTGCAAAAACGACTATCTCTGTAATCGATTTAATTTATAACTGCAATTGTCTGACCAGATGACCACAAATATTCGGATAAATTAACGTGAAGTCGAAGTGGTTAACTACAAGAAGAGCGGAGACCGCAATTGTGATTGTCGTCTATTCCACTTTGACAAAAGTTAGCCAACCTAATTACTATTATTTCATTAGTTGAACTATGTTTCTTATCTTGAAATCGTCGTGAATTAGGCCGATCTTAAAACTAGCCAACTATCGCGCAATCAATAATGTGACCACCATATTGAACAGAGATGCACAAAATTGCTTACTTACGCACACAACGTGAATATTATTATCGAGTTAATTCTGATCCGCAGCAAGTTAACATAACTGAACTTTTTGTATAAACAACCTTGACTTTTAGCGGACAGCCGATACAACTTTTATTTCAAATCACTAAACCCAGCTACCCATTGACCAGCTATACTCAAGGGCGGGCCGTCTGCACCTCCCTTTAGGACTATAAATCTGCCGCACCGTGATACGGGTGGGCAATCGGACACGTCTATAACTCACTTAAGAGTACGGAAAACATCTAGGCTTCATTGGGTAAAGAAAGTTTGGACAAACAATGTACTGGCAACTTTACTCCGATCTCGCTTTTGAGGTTCTTTGTTAGGTAAAAAGGTAATAGTTGTTTTGATGGTTTTTCGTCCAAGATTTTAAGTGCACGGCTTTGCTCGCGTACTAGGTTTTAATTCTATTTAACGCCGCCTCAACAAAAGACTACGATTGTACGTAAAATGTCTCCGAGTTTTATAATAACTACTGGATGATTATCATCTTCACTTTAGGTACATTTAGTTGTTCTTTCGTATTGTCGAAATATAGACAGAGGATACAATACGACTATCTTCATTTTCTTACCTACTTCAATAACCCCTTAATTACCTTAACCCTTTATTTCAATATAATCACTTGCCGTCTCAAATTGCCATTGTCAAATCCTTCATTGTTAGCGGACATCGTGTTCCTTGATTAATGGCTATGAACATAATCGTTTGTGTCTACAGTTTTATTGCAATTGCTGAACAATAGGACGGTGATAAAATCGTTGTCAGGGTGTTTGGGTTTTCAGGTATTTTAGCTTGAACAACAAGTACTCTTGTTTGCTAAAACGTTGAAATGTTGTCCCTGAAATATTTCTACAACTATGTTAGCTTATATAATGATGAGGTAAAGCTTGTTTATTCGTAGGAAGTAATCACAGTTACGTAAAACTATTTTCCAAAAAAATTCTTCTTATGAAAAAGTTATTCTGTAAATTGTAATATTGGTCGTAAGCTATATTTTACAGTAAAATTGAATAAGTTCCTGCGGAACACAGATAACTTTGCGCACTAGCCGTTTTTAAGGCATTTGGTAAAACCAAACAAATGTAACAAATGTTAAAAATGCCTGCGCCAAAATGTTAAACTTGTCATTCAATGACAATAAACATGATCACAGTATCACGCTTTCTATCGGATGAAATATACCTATGTATTGCTTGGCAGTTTTAAATTAAGTAACACAGCTATCGATGTCGTCAAAGAATAATGCGACCCTGACTGGCTTGTCGAAAAACTATTCTGCAGCTAAAGTCTAAAACTACGTTCTAAATGTTTCACAATTCCACATTTTCTCGGCCACAACCTCACGTCGCCAAGAAACAATAGCAGCGGCGCAAATTGTCGCAGATTGAACTGTGAGGGTTCGGGCTTCTACTCGCCTCGTTATACGAGTACGCGCGTAGAATCCCACTGAAAAGGTTTTTCTTAGTTTAACCATAGCAAAAAAAAAACTCTAAAACCTAGTCTCACTCTGTCTATCGCTATAAATAATCTTATAAACGAAAATGTTATTTTTTTTCTAATTGTACTTTTTGCTAACTAAAGTTTATTACCATCTATCATACGTGTGGTAAATTTTAAGTCTATGGAACCTATCGTCCAAGAATTTTCACCTGCAGGGACGATGCTGGCTGGGAACCGGAATAATTGTATTTTCATCCGACTACAAATACTACTGGATTATATGTACGAAATTTCAGCCCCATCGCTAACCAGGATCAAATTGAACTAGCAAAGTTTACTAATAGACCTACAAACATCGGCACCGGTGACACTAAATAAAATTAAATAAACCAGGTGAAATATCAGTGATTCCAATGAAATTATGTATGAAGGTTCTTTATAATTATACATATTTAATTAATCTTTAAAAGGGTAAAAAGGAGATGCAAAGTTAGTATTAAGTATTTAAGCGCAGACGAATTTGCAGGCAAAAGCTAGTTGACATAATAATATAAACTCAAAAAATAGTACTTGTCTAATTACAGTATCTTCACTGCAAAGAGACGTACAATTTCAAAGCAGGCGAGCTCAGGTAAAATTTTCCAGGGTGAATTCCGGTGGACATTTTCCAATAAATACAAAACTGACGGTCGAAAGCAGCCTGACCTCTCCGCGCGCTTGCAATGACCGTAACAAATGAAACAAAGGCGTTGCGTTACTACAGTAGTAACTGTGACGTTAGTTTCAAATTGGCAAAAATTGCTGTTGCGTTTTTAGAAAATGTTGGGAAGTTTTAGTTTTACAATTTTTCAACGTTTGCTGTTACGTACTTGCTTTGTTTTTGAATTTTTATATCTTTATTGAAGACCGAGATTTGTTTGTAATTTGAATAAGCTGTAATCGATGCGAACACTATTAGAACGGCTTTTTCTTTCTTCCTCGAGAGTACAGTCATCTTTAAATTTTATTGATGACGGCTTTAAGTTTTACGTATCAGCCTTATTTATTACGATTACGCGATCTACTCTAGTTCGCATAACTCGTATCCAATCAGACGATTCTGCGATTAAACGTATGTAACTGATTGGCGATTACGCGTAGATGGCAAATAGGATTGAAACCTACGATTGTCGCGTCGTAGATTCACTTGATTATCGCAGACTCGCGCTCAATGAGGACATTGCGACATTGCGCTGGTGAGACTTTACTTATACTGACAGTGTCCTCTTTGCATTCATTAATTTTGTTTCCAAACTTTGTGTTGGTTTTAGGTTCACCGCGTTATTAAAATGATAATATAAATTAATTCTCACCAAAGTCGTTTTGTTTATTTCGGGTGGAACAGAGGTCATAACGTTGAGTTGAAACAGGAATCCCATTTCTAATTAAAACGAGCATAAGTTAGAATGTAAATATAATTATTATACAAAGTTTTGATTTCGGTTTATGTAATTTTGAAACTGAGAAATTAGTAGCATTTGCGTATTCAAAATGTTGGTTTGAATGAAGAAAACAAAAGGTTTTTAGGCAAATTAAAAAACTATTTATTTTACAAAAACAGAAAAATACAGATAAGTCTCATGTAAAAATTTTAGAGTACAAAGGCGGCCTTATCCAAAAAAGGAACCTCTGCCAGTCAACCTTTGAGTAGTAAAGAGGAGCAGCACTATAGGCAACGGCAAATACAAATAAATTAACACAAACTTGGATTAATTTTGATCTTGAAGATAGGTTTGACGATATATTATAATTTATGTCCTCAGTCATTTTATGAATGTACGAATGTCAGTCAGTCAGCTGAATATCGGCATCCTGACGTTGACTTTCGTATCCATCTATTGCCAGTTGCCAGTCTTCTGAAGCAATTCGTATTCTGATTTATGATGATGGTGATGATAATTCTAAACATGATGTGTCTTCTAGACAAGCTATACATTACTTTTATAGACTTAAAAACACAACTTTTTGCAATTGAATAGAGGTACTTAGTCTAGAAAAAATTACCTAGAAACGTTTCAATGTACCCTAATAATCTTATCAAATCGAGACAACCCTCGATTCTTCGCGCTATTAAAAAATCTCATGAGCCGATTTTTTCCAATAACCTAAATCCGAAATTAGCTTCCACCCCTCGTATTCATGAGCCGAGAGTGTTAGCAAGCTCACATAAATCAACTCAAGAGTGGCTCCCTAGCACAAATTATGCCTTATATCACGAACATATATTATTAGCAAAACTTGGAGGGGGGTTTTTCTTGCTTAATTTATATCGCGGATAAACTTGGCGAGGGATGAGGGCAGAGAAAGCTTGCATCGTACATATGAAGAAACTCAAGCTTTCTTCAATAAGTTACTGAACCGATATCCTTGCTTAACGTAACGTCTTTGCAACATTTATCACAACAATACGACCAGCAGCACCACAGACGTAGTGATCTGATGATGATTTTTCTATTGAATTTCAAACACGTCAGCGTTGTATGGTGATACTCTTAATGATTACTTTGGTTTGTGTGATTTAAGTTTCCTATTAGCGTTGATAGGAAGGATTTTCTTGAACATATTTTTTTTACATCGGCATAAGCCAGCGTATAAAAAGTAACGTCTAATTTAATTAATACATTTGCCTATTTATTTCATAGCGCATTGTCTTCAGTAATAGGGGCCCTGCAATGTACTGCTAGTTTTCCTTCTACCAAACCTCGTTTAGGTCCTTTGAGCCGAAGCCAAAAGCTTCCGTCTCTCTAATTGTGTACGCTGCACTCTTTATTGTCTGTTTTTAACGAAACCTTTAAACCCCTCCCAATGCCCCCCACCCCCTCAAACACCGAGATAATGTGTTTTCTTTGTCTATTGTACACCGTGATACCTATAAATCGCCTTTCTTTTTAAAAAAAGGTCTTCCTTATTTTCTTCGTGATTCTCGCAAAATTTTCGCTTTTCGATAATTTTAAAAGCTTTTGTCGTTTAGTGTAATTAACAAAGTTGATGTGGACATTTATTTTTCTAAGGCCGTGGAAAATTGAAATGGCAGTTTTGGAGTTCAGTCATTCGGAAGGAAACAACCTGAAACCTTTATTTACCTTATTTACAGGAGCTGAAAACCTGTCTGCCTGTCAGTGCAAATGCAATAACATACAAATATCATAACTACAGTTGGATAGTTTGTTACTCTTCCCATTTCGCTATAGATATAATTATGAACATAGTCTTACAATTCTCACATAGTAAGAATAAACCACGTACAGATGTAGTGAGAAACTATTTCCCTTCGTAAATTTTCGGAAAAGTTCGTATTTATTGTACTTTCTCAAATAGCTTCGGTGCCTATTTTAAAGCCGTAAGGGCAATTATTGCTCAAAAATGTCGAGAATTCGTTCCGAATAATATATGGTAAATATCCAGTTTTAAGTAATAATTGTAATTGTTTTAAGTAACAATACGACAAATACGAACTTTTCCGAAGATTTACGAAGGAAAATAGTTTCTCACTACATCTGTAATGCAATAAAATAATCTCCCTTTTATGACACAGTGAAAAATATTTGCTATATACAACACGAAACCCTTGGTGCTCGATATCTCCTTTTGCTCGGCCGTTTTTACTTAATGTGTATTGTCGTTCGAAGGGAAAAATGAAGTTTTGTTGTAAAAGGTCTTGTTAAGAGTTGATGGCAGAAAAGTTGAATGGCAATCCAAAAGATGAAAGAGATGTTTTTCTAAGTGTTTAGATACATTTTTAGGAGAGCAATAATTATTGAAATTGTCTTTTGAAAATATCGAAGAAGCTTTTGATAATAAACCGTGAATATTTCAGTGAGTGATTGAATAAGTGAAGATAAACAACACCTGCGCGGAGTATTTCATAGACGTCCAAATATATGATAAATTAACAGTCCAAAATGGCTTTAAATAGAAGTGTAACTTGTTTTGATTCATCATTTTATTTATTGTTTTGGTGTTTAAAGTTTCGAAAGTGAATGCTATTTATTTTTCCGTTTGTGCTAAACTTGAAAAAAAAAAATACATGTAGGTACTATTATGATAAGTATTAAAAAGTGGCAAACACTAAGTACTCGTTAGTTAGTGAAGGTGTTTTATGTATCTAATAGGAACAACGGCAAGATAAGTTTGGTCTCAATCTGCAACTCTCGATGGTATGTTTTTGCTTCATAACGATTAAAGTCGCATAGATAGTGGCACGGGACTTTTCGTGCGTGAATACGACTCGCACTTGGCCGTTTTCATGCAACTAAAATAGCATAGACAGCGATAAGTACATCTATCTTACGTCTCCCTTACACCAAGCATTGGCAATGCCAAAATTCGGGAGTGGACCATTGATACCGAATCCTCTTCAAACGCCCAACCCGGTAAGGATTTCCGTCCCGGGAAATTCTGCACGTTACGGTTCAATTCCGACTCCGAGCGGAACGGTACGCTTAATTGCCGCTGCACTGAAGCACCTGGTTCTTTTAAGCCTTATACTTGCTCCCGAAGTGCTGTTGCAGAGCATTCGAGGAAATAAAGATGTATAGAGGATGATGATGATGATGGTAAGCGGTTGCTTTTGCTTTTCCTAAATAATATTTAAGGAATAGAATCTCGGATTGCAAGCTTCATTGTTTAATGTAATAATGTCGTATGTCTTATTGTGCATTTTAGTATGTCTGAAATCCATTTCAAATGGTTTTTTTGACTGTTACATTGAAAATTAGGATTATGTCTAAGAATTGTTATACACCTAAAAAATAATGTTGTTTACCAACCCAGTTTTTCCAACGACCAATTTTTAAACACCGTTAATTAAGTCAGATAAATCTCTACCTCCAATAAACCATCCAAATAAACAGCCTCGAAATGCAAATGAGCGATAAGATACCCACGACTCAACAAGTCTATATAACTCCCGTGCTACTACTACTAAACCTACGGTCCGGGGTTACATCTCTTTCTTTATTTTTCATTCCACGGTGGAGTCGGCCTTTGCACATAGGTAAGCGCCCAAAATACGCAGTGAAACAGGAAATTTGCGTGCTGTCGTAGCTGGATGGTAAAAGCGAATATTTGCGCCAAGGCACGTAGGGCCGGGACGCAACCACCTATAATTAAACAATAGAGACGTGGTTCGAAATGAGCGGAAGATAACGCTATTAGCGACGATGAGACGGCAGTGGAATGAAAAAAAAAACAATATCAAATTTAAATATTTTCAATTTTAACATGCCACTTTAAAGTGGAATAAACCAAATTTTAAGCAATTTGTTGGGTGGACAAGTGAAGTGTAGAATCAGCTGCTTTAGATAACGATAGAGAATTAGTTTCTAAGATGACGTGGATTTTATAGCTCTATGATAGTGTTGACTTATACAAATTATTATTACAAAACTAAGATCGCAATATACAAAATAAATACATACACCATAAGGAATAATGCTCTTGTGTTTTTCTGTCTACTTGTGATATTTCAGACACCGTCATATGGCTCGCAAATGAACCCAAGTGAGCGTTACTCTCGACTATTGTCAGCAACAATCGTAACTCAGTTTCCGCGTCCTAATTAACCCGACCTTACCGCGAAACCGGGACAGCTTATAAATGGGTCGCCTATCGCCTCCTCTAACGTGTCCATTCCATGAACCTCACCTGAGCCCGGAGCCTAACAAAAGATTTTTTCGCTTATCTTTTAAACGCTGCGCCTGCAAAATTAAAGTGTTTGACCCCTTCAAAGTGACCCGGAGAAAGGCAATGAGCCGAAACAAAAGGGCTTTTTTAATTGTTGAAAGAAAATGTTTAGCGCCGAGAGTTAATTGTTGGAGAATAATGACTGAGGTAATTAGTATTAGCTAGTTCAAATACTACCGAGGAGCAGACGTCGTTAGTTTTTGATTGGTTTCACACTGGTTAGAATTGTAATCCCACTCGGTCTGTGTCATTACTATGTTGTTCTCCTCAATTTCTCAAAATTAGTCGGCAGAGAATCTGTACACACTGGATTCTTCTTGTTTAAAATGAAGGCGGAGTGGTGGATAAGGGGAAGGCAAAATGAACCAAATAATTTTATTGATTTGTATTTAATTTGTTAAATGTCTCAGGTTATATTTGTATTTTGTATTTTTTTTCTTCTGTTTCAGGTAAGTACGTATGAAGTACGTAGGATGGATCAGCTTGTATCCTTTGTTATTTATTAAATGAGCGACAATGTAAGTAATGTTAACTTTACTGAAATGAGCAGTCTAATTTCATTGCATTAAAAAAAGTAAATAGCAGTAACTAAAAAAGTCATTACGCGACCACATGCTTCTTACCCTTTAAAGACGTAATTGTAGTAGCGAGAGGTCGTAGGAACAACCTAGGTGGCTGTCTGTCACCTAGAGAATACCTTTACCTATTTGCTTAGTCTTTAGTATTTGCTTGATTAACAATATCACAAAAATAGACGAAGAAAATTTTATTATCACACAGAAAAATTGTGTATATTCCTTTATTATTTAGATAGTCAGTAAAATTGTACACAATAGATACTCATTAATCAAGGGTTAGTGTATTGTGGGCGATGGGCTAGCAACCTGTCACTGCAATATCACGTTTAACCATCTGATTACCCTGAAATCGCTAAACGTGGCACTGGATTTTTGAATTCATGTGCTGCCTACCCCTCTTGGGAATACAGGCGTGAAGATATGTATGTATGATGTGTAAATGATTTTGTAAAATGCTAGACAAAAATTTAAGAACTTGTTTTTAAAATATTTATAGTTATAACGTAAAGCACCTGTAACATTTTGAAATAATACATTCCAACAGTGCTCCATTCCTTACGCGTACCAATTAAAGAAACAGGAAAATTTGCATTTTAAAGGAAAATATTGCGCAGAATAACACGGCGTGCATTCTTTCGACACTCAAATAGGTAGGTACATCACAGTCATGTGTATGTGTATTTTCCCGTTACAAATCGAACTGAAATCGTTTGTTGTCTAACAAAGAGCAGTTACTTGCGAGCACTCTTTACTCCAGCCGGGGAAACATCACGTACCCCTTAATTGGGGGCCCTATAAAGGGCCCTTTAAAAGGCCCTTTAAAGGATTACCCGCGGACTGCGCCTGCGTCGTTAATCCGCCCCCATTAACGCTGAAAAGACCCACAGGGTTGTAATTTTTCATAGTCAATGAACACGCAAAGTTTCTATTCAACGTGGTCTCTGTAGAAGCGGACGAAAAACTAATACTGTAAGGTCGGGTATAAAGGACTACCCTACTTTAAAGCTACTTAAAACTAGAATAGAACATCTAAACATGAGATTTGTGACGAGAATTACGGAGAATTAATAGAAAATATTAATGAAACCCAAAAATGTGGTCTTCCTAGAATGTCGTACTGTTAATTTGAAAATTGTATTTAAAATTGAAACAGAGTTTTTATGTGAGATAAATTTTATTTAAAAATTCTTTTAATAAACACGGCAATAACTAAAACACTTTTCGGCCTACCTAACTAACTACTAAACGCTTCCGAAATTTTACATCAACCTAGTCTTTTGAAATTTTAACGAGACCAGCTCACAATTTATTGACCTCAAAATCAGCTACACTTTTAATATTATCAGGCCAATATTTTTTACGAAATTACCATGGATTCAATCAGTGTGCCGTTCCCATAACAAATGACAAACAACGTCAATTTCCTTTGTTATGAAAACCTCGCAACCTTGCGGGTGGTGGTTTTTGTTTTATTGTTCAGAGTTGTTGTTGATAAATTTTGAGTTTTACATGATTTGATAAAAACTTTTTGCAGAAAACAGTTCAAAAGTAGGTGGAAAAAAAATGCTAGACATGGTTAACTTTGTAATCGCCCCTGCTCTGAAATCACACTAATCTTTAATATTTATTTTTAATCTTACCAATTCGTAGAACCCGTAACACAATTGAAAGCAACCCGAACTGAACCTAAAGCACATAAAAGTCGAATAAATCGTTCGCGAATATTCAACAGTGAATGCACTTTCCAATCCAAGCCAATAACAACACTGTAACCCAGAAACAAAGTCTCAATCCGTCTGCAGGTAAAATGCAGTGTTGCCACAGTTATATTTCGTAGAACCGCGGCCTGCTCCCGTTCTGTTACAAATGTGTTTCGTTACGGATAAAATATTTATACGATACCTTTAAAAGATTTCGTACATTTGTTAAAGTCTGTTGTGTATCGTTGTTGGATAACTAATGATTTATCGCTTGTTCCGCTGCTAAGTTGAAGTTGACGTGGAGGTTTATAAATGAGCGAGCGTGAAGTAAAATGCATCCATGAATATGATAGACATTTTTGCGAAGAAACAGTGTAATTATTTTGTCTAGCTTTAAACAAATTGTTCGACATTTATGGTATTATTGTTTCTTCCATGTTCTTCTTTTTATTTGCGGTTCTCTATAATATTGATTCCACAATCACATTTTTTCCGGGATAAAAAGTAGCCTATGTCACTCTCCGTGCCCTAAACTATCTCTACCTAAAAAATCACGTCAATCCATCGCTCCGTTTAGCCGTGAAAGACGGACAAACAAACAAACAAACACACTTTCACATCTATATATTGGTACGGATATATTTGGTATTCTTCACAGGCTGCAACTTTATACAGCAGATCACAAAAAATACATAGAACGGTAGATTTTAACATCCACTTTCAGCCTTATTATAAATCTCGATTTCAGGTTTAACGTCGTCAAGATTTAAGACAATGATTCAAATGCCCATCTAAGTTTATTCTATTAAATCAATACACATTGGAGCCACCCCTTTCCCAGAATTCAGCAACTACTTTTAATTTAATCCTGTCAAAACAGGGAATGCAAATTCAAAGTGAACTTCTAAAGCAATTATACTAAATTCAATTATCAGTAACGAAACGTTAACGGCGCCGTATCTCCTACCTTTCTGGTTATTTAGTGCGAAACTTGACCGGCCCGACGTACCTATTCACCTTCGGGTTGTGCCCCATTCAGCGTACGAAACCAGAGTTTCGTAACTAAGGTTGCAAATTGCTAAAATTGAAAACACAACTACTTAAAAAAGGATTTATGTTAGACACAGATAAACACGATAAACTAAACAAGAAAGTGTGTCGCGGTAAATTTTGAAGACTGAACAGGTTTGGTTATTGTCTGGAACAATGACATCGTAATTCTGTTTAAGGGTAAATTGCATCAGAAGCGTTCTTGAGGAGCTAGCCAAACAATTTCGTATTGGATGCATAGTCAAAGGCAAAACAGTACGAGACAAGAATTTTGATACTGATTACGAATGATGTCGCCATCCTCGTACAAAACTAGGGTGAGTAATAGGCTGGCCATAAAATATGTTACAAAGTCTTCTTACATTTTGCTCTCCTATTATCGATGTACCTATAACAAACTATAAAAATCACACAAGCTCCCGTATTTTGTGAATTGTTGTTATTGTACATCAAATCCAATTCGATGTTTCGTTCCAATAACATATTTTCAACACATAAATCGTAACGTGTTATCGCTCGTTTGTACATCGAAAACTATTTTATGTTGACAATAATTTCGAACGCCCCCATTCGGGAATAACTCGTGCACATTCAGTTCAATGTCGGTTGCATGGTAGCTCGACAAACTGTCCGTTTAGGATGATATGAATGGCTCTAATAAAATGTAAATGGCCGATAAATGCAAGCTGGTATGGGTATGCGCTATCCACACGTTTTAATATGGTTATTGATTCTCAAAGTGGGCGATAACGCCCCCTTGTGGGCGCTGCAGGCCTAAAGGGCGCTAAAGGGGCGATAAGAGATTCAGAAAAAAAATGAGGGCGTTGTGTGTTGTACTGGTTTTTAAGTAGGAAAATAGGGGGGGGCAGTAATAAATAATGTCGGTGTTCTGAAAGTGGGGAGTAGATAAAATAAGTTTGGGAACTTATGGATTATACATAAACATCATTGCCAAATGCGGAAACCAGAGCACGTGAAACGTTATAAAGACAACATACATACATACTCTCACGCCTGTATTCCCAAGAGGGGTAGGCAGAGCACATGAATTCAAAAATACGGAATGCCACGTTTAGCAATTTCAGGGTAACCAGACGGTTAAACGTGATATTGTAGTGACAGGTTGCTAGCCCATCGCCCACAATACACTAACCCTTTCCCAGAGTCGACTCTTACGACACCCACGGGACGAAAGGGGGAGGTGCTATTCTAACCCGGCACTACACGGGGATAAATCTGTGATTATTTCGTGCTTGCTATCTTTTCGCACAGTTTTAGATTTAAAATTACATGAAAAAAGAGTAAAACTCTCACGTTTTTTCATCGAGATTACCACGACATGTCTCGGCCCAAATCTTGACCCATCATCGGGAGTAATGCACCACGGGTCGTGTAATTAAAGAGACGATCAAAGTAATATTTTCACACACCATTTTCCTTTGTATTTTAAGCAGAGAGGTACCTAATGGGCGAGACACGGCTGAAAAATGCATTTGACTCTCAAAGTCTTCTTGCACAAATTCCTTTATTTTGTCAATGCGTTCCGCGTATTCTGCAGACGGATGCAGCTGGTATTCATCATCATCATCATCATCAGCCTATATACGTCCCACTGCAGGGCACAGGCCTCCTCTCAGTATGAGAGGGCTTGGGCGATAGTTCCCACGCGGGCCCAGTGCGGTTTGGGAACTTCACACACAACGTAGAATTACTTCGTCGCTGTGTGTAGGTATTGTGTGACTCTGGCTAAATTATTGTCGTATACGCCGGTAACTTAAAAACTCAAACTTTCGCAGTATCTTGGCACAGTTTTATGAACGTTTCAAAATATATTCCAGTTCATATATTAGAAAGTTCATACCTACTCATCGCAGTTTTACTGTGCACTGTTAAGCACTCTGCTTCAACTCTGCATCTGTAAATGCTGTGCTGTTTGCTTCGAGAATGGAAAGAAAACATCGCGCGATTTTTCGTATCGAAGCGTTGTTGAAAGGTAACCATTGTCGGTGTGTTTGGGCACTGTAAACTGGAATAATGTGACAGCTATAGAAGCCCTAAACCGTGGGTGGAAGTGTAGTTCGTTATTATTTTGCATACCCACTTCCCGCTGCTGGACACGAGTTTTCTGTGTCTGATTGAATCACATGCTCATTGAATGGATTTGTGTTAAAAGTTTTCTTCTTAGTTCTTTCACCGATTAATATCGTTATGGATAGTTAGTAGGGGAGACCTAGGCGGGTTGACACAAAGGTGAGTTGACACAAAGCTAATATCTCAGGAACTATAGCAAATAGAAGTTAGGCTACTATGCATTTTAAACCTTAAGCTTGGTCCGGTAGACTTGCTAGTACGCGTCGTGGCCACCAGGCGGACGGTTTCGGAGATACAGCGTCGGTGGTCAAAATTGGACGAAAAGTAGGTTTTTTATTCTTTTTTCGGTACAGTTTCTTTACATGTAAGGAATCCAATCTCGTGCTGATTATAGATGATTTTTGAAGCTCGGTCAATGTAGTCTAACATGCATATGTCACATTTTTGGTAAAATTGCGGTTTGTAGATTTTAACCGCAATGATAAGTCAAGAGCCGTAAATTTCAAGGTAGAGGTAAGTTGAAACACCTTGTTTCAATTCACCTCGTTTGTTGCAACTCACCTCGGTTCTTTTATTTTTAGTTTTATTAACACAGGGTTTTATTGTATGTGGCATTTGGCCATTTAATTTAAACTTTTTTTATAGTGGCACACTTCCTGGCCGGCTAAAAAAACCAATTCTCCTTTATTAATCAAACGCAACTCAGAACAACGTGAACTGGAGAGGAAGAAACTAGACCCAACCACCAACGCGACCCAACGACCAAGAACTTCGAGCGGAAAGAAATTTGCCTTACAGTAGTGCGACTGCCAATGTGCTTACTTTCCTTCCTGACATGGATACTCACACTGTTACTCGCGCTATGAACATGAGCAGTCTACTTCTTCCACAGTCTGTTTTAGCGTGATTACAAATTCTCCTCAACGTAACCTAATTTCCTAATACTAAGTTTCTTATTATAATTTAGTGAGATGAAAGGCTAAAGATTATTTATTTGTATTAAATCAATTTTTAATTATTACTCAAATGCTTACTAGAAAACGACTCGTTATTACAAGTTTAGGGTAAAAAAGCTTACAAATAAATTCAAAACGCAAAATCTTATTTACGCAAAAAAGCTCCTGAGAGCATTTTTAGATATATTTTCGTTTTCAGACTTTTCTGCGCTCCGGAAAGCGTGTCATTGCCTAAAAAGATGAGTTGAAAACTAGTAAATAGCTTGACGAACGTGACTTTTTCAAAATACTTAAGTAGGTACCTTGTTGAAAGTAGGTTTTTTTAAATAACAGAATTAATTAAGTCACTTTATATTACAAAAGTTATTCTGTTAACGATTATTACCTGGTTAAACAGTTCTGACTGCATTAAAGACTAAAATTTTGTTAAGAATTAAGGACACACTTAATTCCAGTCTGCCATCCCAATTATAAAATAATAAATGTATTATGAGTAAGGGAATTTGTACTGCTGATTGACCTTTGTTTCTTTAATTGTTTGTTTCTTGAACATCAAAAGGTTTTTATTCACTTTAATGCCCGTTTTTTAATTTTTTTCGACCATCTAGCTACTGTGTCAACTTACCTAGGTACCTGTTTCATCTTACCTCGGTATTAGGAGAGTTGAAACACTCTGACTTGATTTGAAAAATGACATTTTTTTAATAGTTATCAGTACTTATTACCACTTTAACTGAAATAAATAGTTAGATTATTAAATTTCCTGTCTAGTGGTATGTTTTGCATAGTTCTAAAACGTATAGGGAGGCAGTTATGACCAGAATTGTAAATTTTGTGTCAACCCACCTAGGTCTCCCCTACTCGCAGTGTACTCGTACTACATTATACTGAACTCTTTATAGTTATTAATTAAATATAAAATAATTCAATGGAAGGATGGTGATCCATGAATTAAGACTTATAAAATGTAAACCGGAAAGTTTTTACTGACGTAATTAAAATTCCCGTGTGGTGCCGGGTTAGAATAGCACCTCCCCCTTTCTTCCCGTGGGTGTCGTAAGAGTCGACTCTGGGAAAGGGTTAGTGTATTGTGGGCGATAGGCTAGCAACTTGTCACTGCAATATCACGTTTGACTATCTGGTTACCCTGACATTGCTAAACGTGGCACTGGATTTTTAATTCATGTGCTCTGCCTACCCCTCTTGGGAAGACAGGCGTGAGAATATGTATGTATGTATGTATGTAATTAAATTACTACTGCTATTCATTATATTGTAAATGAAAACTTTTTGCTTCCAAATGTGTGACTATTTTACTACTTCTAAGGATTTTCTTATTGATCTCCGCAAAGTATTTAGTTTCTCATTTAAGAAATTCAATTCTGGTTGGTTTACACCTTCAGAATTCAAAGCGTCACTCCCCCTCCACCCTCATTTCAGCAATTCGCTCTAAACTTCTCAAATTAAGAAACTGGCGGTGATCTAAATCAAAGGTTTTAATTAAGGCCGATAGTTTTTCTTTTGTCGGATCAATAGAAGCCTTTGCTTCTAATCGTAGCATCTTTGTCTCTTGCAATTTGGATGATGATTTCACCTCGTATTGGATAGTGCTGTCTTTAATTTTGTATCTAAAGTTTAAGTAACCTTATCCCATCAGTTTTAAATTTTAATGCCTCCTGTCATTTTGGTAACAAATTTGAAGTAATCACAATATCAAATAACAAAAAAAACCATTTGCTCCTTTGAAGTACGATATTGGTACCATAAATATAAATGCTGCAAAACTCTAACTTTCCCCTTCTAAGTTTAAAACAGGTATGTTGTGCTAGTTTTAAAAGTTTTCATGCATTTTATTAGTAAATAGACGATACATTTTATCCTGTCGTGTTTAGCTTTAATCTCTATTTTCATTTTTATTCCAGTTACTTAGTAGACTGAGCTAAAAGTTTAAACAGTACCTAAATAAAAAAATCTTCGGAATAGTACAGCCTAAGCACTTTTATACCGAGAGGAGACCTAGTCCCAGCAGTGGGACACGTAGGTATAGGCTAGATTACGATGAGATAACTTTTTCCTTACCATTGATACTTTGATTTTTAGAATGGTGTTTATTAGTGTGACTCAGTTGTCTTGTTTCCCTGTGACAGCATTTATAGTTAAGAGCGTGCAAACACTATTCGGCGATTTTGATGTTTTTCAAATGCTTTATAAAGCTATAAATCCTTAAGTTTTTAAAGAAAAAGTACTGTAACATATAAATAAACTCTTTTTCTTGGGATTAACGGTAAATATTATTTTATTAGCAACACAGATTTCTTTTACTTAACCAATTTGTTGAAGGGTTTTTACAAAAATACGCGTCAGAGCTGTCTTCCACTTGAAAAATTTCCATTAAAATTTACCACAAACGATATAAACTTGTTATTATCTGATAGACAATATAGTCTATTAGGGAATAACGTTGTTACATGAATCAAATTATTGGTTTTTATTATTCAAATATCATTTTACATAATTTCAAAATAGAAACATTACTTTATTTGTTTCCTCGTTGATTTTAATGTAATTACAAATGAAACAATTTTATTGTAAATTTACAGAATATGTTTAGTCTAACTATATTTTTTTCATGGCTAAATAAGAGTTAATTTATTTTTCACGACTTTTTAAACATTGGTCCAAAACCACTAAGGTTAGGTGGGGGAAGAGAAACGCAGGGGTAGGAGGGCACTACAGACCATACTCACTCATAACTCGACGAGTTATGGTCTGTGGTGCCTCTTACCCCTGCCCTGTCCCTGAGTTTCTCTTCCCCCACCTGATCTCTTATATTACGTTCGTAAATGATGTTTATGCCCTCTTAAGTAAATTAGGACGATAAATCCCACAATTCAAAGCTAAATTCAAAATCTACCCTGTTGTCCCGGTTTAAAACAACATGTAACATACCTGCAGACAGGCCACAGATTAAAAATAGACTTCAAAACAGAGTGGCCACATCAAACGGGACGGAAACCGCAAACCGGCGATCGTAGCAGAGTTTGTTCATTACACCCGTGTTTTGTTAGAGTTGCTTATGAGTGGCCACACATGTAGATGCAGAGCATTATTTTTTATATGTATTGCACTTCAGTGAACCGTTGAATTGATATTATTTGATTTTTTTTCTTTATTTCCCGAACTGGACGTATATAGATAGCATCATAACTTTTTAACAGATGGATAGTTTTTGATACTTACAGTTTTAGTACATACATGGAATTCGGGGGGCACGGCAGTGCCTCCACCAAGTCGAGCGCGAAGCAAACACTGTCGTACCATCCTTTACTGGAACCATTTCGCCGTATTTTCAGACCCCGATTTGAGAACCTCTGGATAATACCAGGACGCTGAATTTTTCGTTATCTAGTAAGCTATTATAAGAGCTCAACCAAACCAATAACCAAACTATAAGAAATCGACATAGAAATAATTTAAAAAATAAAAAAACCGACTTCAAATTAGCAGTATTTTAAAAGTATCCTGTTTATTGAATGTAAATTCTTGACTTCATCAACAAATTACCGAAAACGCCGTAAAATTTGATGTGGTGCCGGGTTAGAATAGCACCTCCCCCTTTCTTCCCGTGGGTGTCGTAAGAGTCGACTCTGGGAAAGGGTTAGTGTATTGTGGGCGATGGGCTAGCAACCTGTCACTGCAATATCACGTTTAACCACCTGGTTACCCTGAAATTGCTAAACGTGGCACTGGATTTTTTAATTCATGTGCTCTGCCTACCCCTCTTGGGAATACAGGCGTGAGAATATGTATGTATGTATGTATGTAACATTTGAAGAGTTCCCTCGATTTCTCCAAGATTCCATCATCAGATCCTGATTTCGTACAAATGGGACCAATTTCGAGTTGTACTCTGTCGTTTAAAAAAATAATTTGAAAATCGGTTTTCGAGATATCGAGTAACATACACACAAAAAAAAATTAGGTCGAATTGAGAACCTCCTCCTTTTTTTTGAAGTCGGTAAAAAAAAGTCAAATATAAGAAAATCTAATAAAATAAATCAATATGCCCACGTTTCTACAAAATGAAGTGAAATGCCATCAAAAACATTTAGTAAAAAAAATGCCAAGTCTCGATGGAGCTGCTGGTTTATTTCTAAAAAGAATGAAATATCTAGAAAAAATCGTGCCAAGTCTAAGATTCCTTACTGCGATTTCTTTTTATTATAGTTAATGTTGTGTGACTTGGCCGTTGAACACTCTTTATATACCAATTACCAATACCAGTATGGGCTATTATCTTACTTAACAAACAAAAGGTAGTTACATCAAAATTGACTTGTACCCACTAACATGTAAAGAACGTTTAACAGCCAAGTCACATAACATTAACTATAAAAATAAAAAAATCGCAGTAAGGAACCTTAGACTTGGCACGACTTTTTCTAGATTTCATTACTTTTTAGAGATAAACCAGCAGCTCCATCGAGACTTGGCTAGTTTTTTACAGAATGTTTTTGATGGGATAGAATTTACTGATATCGATATTAAAATTAAAAAAAAGATCACGACTTTCTAAAATACTATTAAAGTTCCTGCGAAAGTAAAAGGGTTTTATTTTTTTGAGTTTGTTAGTTTTTCAGTCTTGTTTGTTCAAAATCATTCCTGATAAAAGTCGAAAATGTGATTCAGTGATTTTACTCACTTGCACTGAACTAATAGTCTAATAAGGTTAGGAAATCACCTCGGAATTCGAGA
>BHDV01005345.1:3641-46373 GCA_005406045.1 Adoxophyes honmai
TCGCTTGCTTGTACGCAATTCATTACGAGGGGGCGCTTCGGTAATGCTTGCACACGGGCGCCACATGGGCTAGAGACGGCCCTGGACATGATGAATCTATAAGGGTTCCGTTTTTTTTGCCATTTGGCTTCGGAACCCTAAAAAACTAGCCAAGTCTCGATGGAGCTGCTTGTTTATCTCTAAAAAGTAATGAAATCTAGAAAAAGTCGTACCTACCAAGTCTAAGGTTTCTAACTGCGATTTCTTTATTATACCTATATATTTATTTCTTTATTAAATATATATTATAGTTAATGTTATGTAGTAACATTGTATAGATAGTTTTTTTTTCTATTACTTATTACAAATCTGTCTTTTATTTTTTTCCGGTTCTGATTCTTGTACAGTAGAAACAGTTTTTCGTATTTCCTATTCGCGTTCCTTAAATTAGAAGATGTGTCGAGCTGAGGTTTCTTCATCAGATACTTCAGACCTTCGATTTTTGACATTAAACGAAGCGACCCACTAAGTTGAATATTTTTAGTGAGGGAAGTATGTCAATTTCTATAGTAGTTTGGTTGGGCTCTAGTGCTTTCCAATCAGGGTCACCAGGTACTCCAGATCTTCGATTATCATAGTTTTTAATTTTTTTACTTTGTGTAGCCATTAATCCCAAACTCTGTACTAACTTTCAGCTCTCTGAGTTTATGGGAAGTACTAAGTAGTTCTATTTTGATGATCATGAGTGAGTGAGTGAGTGAATGAGTGTCAAAAATGCGAAACTTTGCTTTCGCATAACTTCGGAAACTTACGTACAGACTTGAAATTTTGGATTTTAAGTGTGTGATTATAGCTTCGTCGTCGTCGTAAATTACAGCGTCCTGGTATTATCCAGAGGTTCTCAAATAGGGGTCTGAAAATGCGACGAAATGGTTCCAGTAAAGGATGGTACAGTCAGCTGCAGAGAAAGGTAACCCCCCGCCCATACAATGTTTCATTACTAGGGGGTTACTTTTCTCTGCAGCTGTCCGTACGTCAGTGTTTGCTTCGAGCTCGACTTGGTGGGGGCACTGCCGTGCCCCCCGATGTAGTCCTTTCAAACGCACTATTCGATAGATATCTCTTTACCAGTAATGAATAATAGATGCCGGTGTATTATAAATCTCTTACAAGAGAAACTCTATGTTTAAGTTTATGTTTAAAAATAAGTAAAATTACATACATACATATTCTCACGCCTGTATTCCCAAGAGGGATAGGCAGAGCACATGAATTCAAAAATTCAGTGCCACTTCTAGCAATTTCAGGGTATCCAGATGGTTAAACGTGATATTGCAGTGACAGGTTGCTAGCCCACAATACAATACACACTAACTATTCTAACTAAGTAGTACTTAATACTTTAATACAGATTATGCATATTTAAATAGGTACTTTATTGAATGATGTACCTACTTAGAACACCTAATCTTATCTTACCTGCACGATAATTATCCGGGAAAGGTAAATTACTACATCGTAAGCTCCTAGATACTGAATTAAAATGCATTAATCAAATTGCATTTTAAACTTATTTATCTGTTTGGATCTCTCCACACAATAGGGGATAACGGATTGAGAAACAAAATTACCTAAGTTTGATACAGTCACGACGTCTAATAGGTACATCGAAATAGGGCGCCAACTAGGAAAGTAACTTTGTAATCGCAAAAGTACTTATAGTAGGTACAGGAATTATACACATTTTGAAATGCAAATGAACCGAGAAAGCTGAATTTTTGATATGACGTAGAGAATGCCCATAAAAGCTTAACTTGAAACTGTCGACCAAGATTTCCTATGTGGGTTTTCCGCCATCTTGAAAAAATTAAGATTGGTTTTTTGACAATAACTCGGCTATCCGACGAGATACGATAATTCCGTCCAGGAGTTTTTTGTGGCTCTTTTTATGCTCTATAATTTATGCATTAATACATTTTGCGTAACATGCATCGTTATCGAGATATCGACCGAAAACCATATTAACACATTCACGACCAAGCCTAAAATCGAAACATCTGCGCGGAACCGAGTTTTTTACAATGTATAAACATAGGACCCGGTAGCCGGGTCCATTCGAGCTAAGTCGAACGAATCAATGCGCCTAACCGAGAACCTGGGAGCCGGGTTCACTTATCGCAGAACCGAGAACCCGGCTCCCGGGTTCAGGTCTGCCCCAAAATGCATTAGGGCCAATCGTCAACAGACAAGCTAAGACTAAATTTTATTTGAGCCCATTTGTCCTCCTGGAACTTAAACAAAGACTAAAGGACTACCATACACATAAAAAAGGTAGGTTTAGACCCGAAATGGCTATCAGTAAAAGTAAGTGATTGGCGTTCACGATCTATTGTATTCAGACACCTGCAGTAGCAAGGTGGCAACATAAAAGATAAAGATAAGCTTCCAACGTAATTTTTTCTTTACCTAAATATTTACCTACTACTATTTATTTGTTTATACATTTAATAAATAAACAGAACTAGCTTTCCGCCCGCGGCTCCGCCCGCGTGGAACTCGGTTATATTGCGGTATAAAGCACAACTATAAGAAAACTTCTCGTTTCAAACGACACACGGCGCCATCGATCTATCATCTATCGATCGGTTATCGATTGATATCGATCTATCATCGATCGATATCGATCTATCAAGCAAACTATATTTTTGTTTTCCCTCGGGAACATCAATTTTTTCCGGGATAAAAAGTAGCCTATGTCACTCTCCGTGCCCTAAACTATCTCTACCTAAAAAATCACGTCAATCCATCGCTCCGTTTAGCCGTGAAAGACGGACAAACAAACAAAACAAACAAACAAACACACTTTCACATTTATATATTGGTAAGGATAATAATAAAAATAAAGAAACACTAAAAACCCATCGACTCCTTCCAGCATGCCTATAAAAAGTAGTAGCCTAACCAAAGTGACTTTTTAAGTTCGCATATTTTTACTCAACTATGCGAAACATGATTTGACTACTTACTAATAAATATTGTCGCAAACATAAATAGGTTGATTACGATTTTAATCATTGTTTTTTATTTTATTATTATGTTAGCGGCAGCCCTGGCCCATCGACAAAGGCAGAACCCGGGAGCCGGGTCCTCGGTTCTGGCATAAGTTAGTAATCTATAGCTAGTATAGCATGGACTCGGCTACCGGGTTCTCGGTATCTGAGTAATGTTTTGAAGAACCCGGGAGCCGGGTCCTTGGTTCTGAATGTGTTAAGATATGAGCTTTGTTTCTTTGGCTATTTCCTACTTTTTGGTGACAAATATCATTAAAATTGCTAAGTTAAAACTTTTCGATCATATTCAGATTTACAATTTGGTTTATTATTGAATTTTTTGACAAAAATTGCAATCTCCCACGGTCCACAAAGTGGCCAGCCAAGGCATTTGAATTTTTTTGTCCAGTGCGTCCAGTCGGCAAGCCGACGGCGCGCGGTGGCAGCGATTTGACCTGATTGGTCGTCATATAGTGCAGTAATTTTATACATTTTGAAAAAAAAATGAACCCAGAAAGCTAAATTTTTGGTATGATGTGGGGGATGCCCAAAAAAGCTTAACTTGAAATTGTCGACCAAGATTTCCTATGTGGGTTTTCCGCCATCTTGAAAAAAAAGGTTAAGATTGGTTTTTTGACAATAACTCGGCTATCCGACGAGTTACGATAATTCTGTCAAGTAGTTTTTTGTAGCTCTTTTTATGTTCTATAATTTATGCAAAATTACATTTTGCGTAACATGCATCGTTATCGAGATATTGGCCAAAAATTATTTTCGTCTTTTTCGATCGATATCTCAATAACAATGCATGTAAAGCAAAAATGTTTTACGCATAAGTTATAGAGCATAAAAAGAGCTAAAAAAAACTTCTTAACAGAATTATCGTATCTCGTCGGATAGCTGAGTTATTGTCAAAAAACCAATCTTAACCTTTATTTCAAGATGGCGGAAAACCCACATAGGAAATCTTGGTCGACAATTTCAAGTTAAGCTTTTATGGGCATTCTCTACGTCATATCAAAAATTCAGCTTTCTCGGTTCATTTGCATTTCTTTGCCGTTAATTCCTACGTAATGACCGGGTTATTATGTTTTACGATGAAAGTATAAAACATTTATCCCTTGACGGGACTTAATCACATTTTTTTTATTAATGTTTTTAATTACCTCGCCGTTTCGGCCGCGTCACAGCGTCCGTGCTGGTCACTGGTCAGTAATAAATATCAGTGAAAATCACGAAAATTAAAAACATTACAAAATACAAATTTTCTTGAAGCCAAACTTTGATAGGTACGCTGTAGGTTTTAGGTCCTTTGGCTTAACAAATATACTTAATGATAAACTACCTATACCTGATCTGTCACTGTCTAACTATGATCTGATCTGTCCTGCGTGCATTATTTTTCATCACATCAATCATCACTCCGATCCGATATCATCATAATGCCATTGAATTTATTTACCACTTTAATTATGCCAAACTTTTTTTATAGGTAACTAAATAGATTATGGATCGACTGCTTTGCGACTTATCTAGCTAGACTTAGGTAATCTAGCATAGTTACGGGCTGCTACGGATTACCTTAATCATAGATAACCATGATAATTTAAGACTTATTGAAATCAATGATACCTAAACCGTTAAATGTACACGTGATAATTAATTACGTACTCAAGGAATAATCGTTTTTATAGGTACATGCTTACAATGTTTTGCAACTGATTTTTATGCTGATAAGCTCGTTGCTAAGAAGGTAAGATTTCCAAAGCCTTTACCTTGCATTTTTAGAGATCCGTAGCGAAATACTAATAAAAACCATGTGTGATGGAACTCGTGAGTTGGCTTTGTAGCGCCCCAGCGCCAGATGCGTCGAACAGCCGAACTAGATGGTTCTACTTCGCGCTAACGAAGTTTCGACGAACGGTTGCATAAATACAACTTCCAACTTCCTTTCTGTGGACTTCGGTCCCCAGGCATAACATCTGCCTGGAGAGATCTCTCTATTGGAGTCTTTCCCACAGCTTGCGTAGCCACACACCTAATAGGAGTATTAGGCTAGCCCAGCTATAGTAGCATACTAAGTTTTAAACATAGGTACATACGTCATACATAGATCATAGTTGTACTCGCAAATCGAGTAAGCAAAGCAAACGAAACGTTACATAGACCAAACCATGTTCATTTCACCAATTTTCATGACCACTTGAAGAATTTTTTTTTTGGGTTTTAAGTTGACAGGTATAATATGCCTTTACCTTTATTCTTAGACGCCTCTTACGACCTCTACAGAGGAAATGGAGAGGAGTTGTTTTAAACCCGACACCACGCGGAATACTAAATTTTTTATCCCGGACATAAAATTATATCCCGCTCTTTGCAAGCCGGAACGCGAGATAAGTACCTATAGGTACAGGGCCAATTTGAACATTAGATATTATATAAATAGAGTGCCTAAATGCTTGCTTGTCTACGTGTAAGTAATTATAATTTTACTTGAGAAATTAATAGCTTGTAGATAAGTATGTTACGTTATTCAAAAGTTTTGAAAGAACCGGCCCTAGTACTTAGAGCAGAAAGTAGAGCGCATTTAATATTAGAAGGGTATAATTTTGTAACTTTAAATTGACGAAATCAGTACGTAAGCACATTGCAGTTATTCTTTCATAATTGTTTATTCACAGGTCTTTTTTGTTGTCCTTTTCCGATTGCCGTCGTTTTTTCGGCTGAAGGGCTTACCGTCGCTATCGCTAATTAATTGTTCTGCGGGATTATGCTTAATACTTAGTATGTGTAACAAGTGACCCGATAGAAGTTCTTTTGGCTGAAATTACCCTGAAAGTCCTGAAACCGGAACAAAGTAAGCAGGTTCCTACTTTAGAGGACAGACCCAACCTCAACCCAGGTTCTGTCTTCTATGTTCGTACATAATTGTATTTTATTTTTAAACCAATGAATCGAATGGGAGAACAGAAACAAACACTCTATTGCAAATCGTGTTGTGTTTATCATAATAAACATTATCGTTTATCTACACGAGTTACGTAGCATAATATTTTCAAGTACGAGTATGTACCCTTGGTATGTTATCACATAACGACACACATTTGGAACACCAGTAGCATGACCCGATAAGCGAATTGAACGCAGGCGGAGTCGACGGCGATTGCTGGTATTACTAATTGTAACATATACATGGCTGATATGATATTATAAGCAATGCCTTATAAGCTTATAACATTAAACATAACATATCTAAACATCCCGCTCTATTCCCTGCGGGGTAGGCAGGAACAACAGAGCGCCATTAGCGTCTATTCTGACGTACTTCTCTCGCTTCATTCACATTCATCACTCTCGTCATACACGCTCGTCAGTTTCGGCTACTTCTAATTTATATGGCCTCTTTTTAGAACGTCGCCGATCTGGTTGGTATAGGTGGGTACTTACATTATCTGCAAACTGTACTGACGACCACGGAAATTAACAAAATATC
This sequence comes from Adoxophyes honmai, assembly GCA_005406045.1. Lineage (NCBI taxonomy): Eukaryota > Metazoa > Arthropoda > Insecta > Lepidoptera > Tortricidae > Adoxophyes > Adoxophyes honmai. The sequence goes on from BHDV01005345.1 coordinate 10,164, forward strand.
CACTGGCTCAGTTTTACTGTTCGATAGGAACCGCATACGGGATGCGGTAGATTTTCATATCGCTACACGCATGGAATCGTTTGCACTGGTCGATAAGGTCCGCGTGCGGGGTGCGGTAGATAAACATCTTTATATACAACTATCGGGGAGTCCCCGTATGCTTTATACCGAGTTGAGCCAACTTAATTCAATGGCCCTACGAAGATATCGGCCGCAACCTTATGAAAAATCTCTATAGTTTCAACACTCCCAATTTTATGGAATCCTGCCTAAGAATCATCACAAGTTGGAACCGAACTTATGGACTAATACTGAATAACTCTGACATCCTGAAAGTCTCCAATTTATAGATGTCCATCCAGGCAGAAGTTACGCCTGGGGACCGAGATCCACTGAGAAAAAGTTAGAAGTTGTACCTATTTATGCAACCGAACTTCGAAACTTCGGTAGCACCATGTAGGACTATATCATTAGACCAGGGGTTCCCAATCTTTTTCAGCCCGCGGCGCACCTACAGGTTTACAATTTTGTCACGGCGCCCTACTCTGTGTATTTGAAAAAGATACAGTACAAATAGGCTCAGATAACAGTACTGTAGTATTTAGGTGGAGAGTGTAAAAATGAAAATGGTTTCGGATAATGAAAAAGAATCGACTCGCGGTGGCGCCCCACAATACTTTCTGCGGCGCACAGTTTGGGAACCCCTAAATTAGACAGTTGACTACGTCACAAAACAAGGCACTCGGCGATAGGTGGCGCTACTAGGTGTTCTTAAGCTACAGTACCTACCCACTTCCTACTTCTGAGATGTAGAGTAAATTTATTTCTTGTTTTTGTGACCACTCAATCTTTATTTACGACTTGAATTTCGCATCAATGGATGTTATTTACATTAAATTTATCGTTATCAGAGGATATTGACCGCGTTTGGCCCCCGTCCTCGTGCCCAGTTCCTGTCCCGATAGATTAGCGCCCGGTTATTATCCTAAAAGTAGTTTCTGCACCAGTTTACTTGCGTAAAATCAAGCCACTTGTTCAACCAGAGCCTGTAGGGTTTAGTAATGCTTGAGACGATTGGTTAAACGCCATGGCTAAGCGCGTTCCACGATTTCTTTTTGTCACACGATTTTATAATAGCACTGTTCATGATGATTTTTTCACCGTACTTACCTACATGTGCGCGTTGACGTTGCATTTCTGCGACAAAATATAACACAACAAAAAATTGTGGTGGGCGTTTAGCTTAACTGCTATTGCGCGATTGTATCTAATTGTGTAGGTACTGTAGGGCGTACATAACAATGTTCGTGATTTTCACTCATATATATGTAACATAACAGTACTTAATCACGTTATTTTTTAATTTTTAATCGTAGTCGAGGTAATTAAACCACTTAAAAAAACATGGCTGAAATGCTAGGTCTCATTTGTTTCGAATTCGTTGTTCGGTTGTCTTTTGACATTAATTTATTCTAGCACCGGGAATTAGCAACGACCTTGTTCCTTGTTCTCCTTAATAATAAGCTTCCTGGAATGGTAATGGCGCAGTGCCGTTACTTTTGACTTGTCTTTTACTGAATACTTAGTGAAGTTCTCGCATATCAAGGCATCTACCACCAAACAGTTGTTTACAGTTACGCGCGTCTTTGTACGATCCTGTAATTAAACAGTGCTCTTAAAGTTCCTAATTAAAGTACCGTAGAACGGGATAATTTTAAAGCGCAATTGTGAATTAAAATTATCCATACCAATCCATACTAATCGTCTTGCGGCTTTGCTAGCGAAAACGATCACCGTAAGTTCGCTAGAGCTCGGAATTTTCACGGCAAAACAAAAATTAACTATAGTAATAAACCCTTTGGGGCCGGCGGGGACTTTTTTCTCTACGTCGTGTTTTCTCAGAATTAGTTTCTTTTTAAAATTCAAAGGAAACGGTGAACAACTATTTGGCTTTACCTATGAAGTTGGCGATTATCTTTCAGGTTTCTCACTAAGTATGATAACTTTGATAATATGACAGACGCAGAATGTATTAAAATATTAAATTTACACTTAATTTATCGTATAAAATCATCCAAAATTTAATGTCATTAAAGTAGAGCATTTATTTAACGAACCAGAAATTAATTTTATTTGTTTGCAGGATCGATTGTAATATTTTCTTTAAGTCGGTATCTATTTAATTACAGTCATAATTTGACAAATAATAATGTTTGCCAAACAAATAAAAAAAACGAGAAAAAGCTAAATTTATAAAAATATCCACACAAAACGTCTATTATTAGAAACACAACAAATTTATTCTTTTGTATTTAAATCCCATACCTTTAAACGAGCAATTCTTGTATATATATTTATAAATATATACCAGCTATCTCGGAAACGGCTCTAACGATTTTCATGAAAATTTTTATATAGACGAGGATTAGACTTTTAAGTTTATCTACATAAGTGGTTTTCCCGGGAAAACGCAATTTTCCGAGAAAAAAAATAAAAACCGGGATATGAATTTCTTACTGAATGTATACAGATATTTCGCTAACGATCACAAGAGTTCCTATGGAATAGGGGTAAAAACGTGCGCTCTCTGTGCAGGAGCTTCTGGGTTCGATCCTGGGCAGTGACTAAAGTTTATCTTTTTCTTTAATTTTTTTGTTTTTTTTCAACTGTCCCGATGACGAATATTAAAAAATAACTACAACAGATATTTTTAACCGACTTCAAAAAAGGAGGAGGTTTTCAATTCGACCTAATTTTTTTATTTGTATGTTACTCGATATCTAGGAACCGATTGATGAACCGATTTTCAAAAATTTTTTTTTAATTGAAAGGGTATAACTCGAAATTGGTCCCATTGGCACGAAACCAGGATCTGATGATGGAATCTTGGAGAAATCGAGGGAACTCTTCAAATTTTATATGGACATGTTCGGCGTTTTCGGTAATTTGTTGATGAAGTCAAGAATTTACACTCAGTAAACAGAATACGGTGTTGTGAAATTCACCCTAATTTTATTTTTATTCGATCTTAGGTCAAATTTAGAAATCGAAATTTCACCCTCTTAGTTAACTAATTGATCTGCAGTTTGGTACACGCTTTTAGTTTTGGTGACAATACAATAAACGGGATATGATTTCTTACTTACTGAATAATTCGAGCAAAGCTCGGTCGCACAGCTAGTATTTACTAAGAAAGAAGGTTAAAGTCATCATTTTGCTGTGCTAAGACTACAGTACTGTAAGATGACACTCTTAAATACTTAGGAGTGACCATATCACTGAGAAATATTAACGATAGTTGATCACTTACATTTACACAAATAAATTTGGTCGAAATTGGTTCAGCGGTTGAAGCGTGTCAGAGAATAACAGACTCAGAAAATAACAGGTAAGTAAGTAGTCATACTGAGCGTCTAGTGCAGAGCTGGCGTAACTTTTTTAGTGATATACCTACTTAAGTACATAAGTACCTACATATATTATTAGACCTATGACGTGCCATCATATATTAACTTAGGCTTATTGATATTATTCGACAAAATTAGAACTAGATGGTATTAAGTTATATATTTATTAAATATTCAAAATTACAAGTTACCCGTGTGGTGCCGGGTTAGAATAGTACCTCCCCCTTTCTTCCCGTGGGTGTCGTAAGAGTCGACTCTGGGAAAGGGTTAGTGTATTGTGGGCGATGGGCTAGCAACCTGTCACTGCAATTATCACGTTTAACCATCTGGTTACCCCGAATTTGCTAAACGTGGCACTGGATTTTTGAATTCATGTGCTCTGCCTACCCCTCTTGGGAATACAGGCGTGAGATTATGTTATGTAAGTATTCGTCTCAGATAGATTTGTCTGTATCATTCGGCGTGCCTGAACCATTTTGTTGCGTGCCAAGGTTGGCACGCGAGTCATTAGTTCGCCATCCCTGGTCTAGTGTAATGAAGTCGGTCAAGAAACGCGTCGATTTCGTTTGCGCCAAGAATTGTATTGAATCTGTGTCGACCGCGGAAGTTGTGCAAACGTGCCGCTTGGAGGCGCTGTCTCAGTTTCCATACAATTCTAACCGTTAGTACGCAAACGAAATCGACGCGTTACTTGACCTAATTTATTTTTATTACACTAGCTAGACGCTCAGAGCGTCTAGTGTGTTCATTTCGATGGTTCAGTCGTTAACGAATTCGTTTGCGAGTTATCTCAAAATTGTATAGAAAGCGAGACAGCGCCGCCAGCGGAACGTTTGCACAACTGCTGCGGTCGACAAGTCTCCATACATTCCGCGACAACTCGCAAACGAATTCGTTAACGACTGCACCATCGAATTGAACACACTAGACGTACTGCACGCGCGATTCGCCAGCGCGTGTTGCTGTGCTAATCCGACAGATCTCACAAATCGCTCGTTCCCTAAATATCAAAATTGCAAAATACTAGTTTGCAGACAGTACCTGCTTATCAAAAGATCGGATTCCCAGAATACCAGATTTTCTTTAAACTGTTCCTTTTTTTATCGAAACAGCCTTTGCGAGCCTGGTGTTTTCTTTATCTGGTATTAGAGGAATTCGGTTTTAAATGGAAAATGGTGTATAGAGAACATGGTACTTTACAAAACTGTAATAAAAATGCACCTAGTAAGTATAAAGAAAATCTGGTATTCCGGGAATCTGATATTTTGATGAGCAGGTATGTCAGCAATCTAGTGTTTTGCAATTTTGATATTTAGGGAACGAGCGTCACAAATTACTGTAAGTACCTAGTACTCCGTTTCATATAACATTAGATTTGTAACGGTCAAATCCTAATCAAATCTGTTAACCCAAGGTAGGTATATCGCCACAAAACGTGATAACGGATGGACTGAGACCATTATAACAACCAGTAATAACTGTTATTTTAATAATTATTTCCAGTTTAAATTTTTATCTTTGGATTCCTCAGAAAAAATAAAAAATTGTCCGTTAAAATTCTAATCTTAAACGAAACGGAGTACCTATACGCACATTCATTAGGTACCTAGGTATCCTTCAATAGAGTAGCCTGCTTCTCGTATTTATATGTGTACCTACTAGCTTTTGCCCGCGGCTCCGCTCGCGTTAAATTCGGGGTATCACAGAAGAGATAGCACACATACTAATTTATAGCTTTCTACATTGAAAACTTCCACCCCTCATTTTAGGAAAATGGGGGGTTTTGAAGAGACAAAAAGTAGCCTATGTCACTCTCCATGCTCGAAACTATCTCTACTTAAAAATCACGTCAATCCATCGCTCCGTTTAGCCGTGAAAGACGGACAAACAAACAAACAAACACACTTTCACATTTATATATTGGTACGGATTGCTAAGAAATTAAAGGGAATTAGTTGTATGCGACACCACGCATCATGTCATTGCGAAAATAAAACTACAATTTTACTCTTATTTAATATTTATTATAATTGTAATGGTATTCGTAGTTATAAATGTACAAATAGGTACTTAACTTACCTACATAATGCTACTTAACTTAAAATTTATGGATACTATGTAAAACATACCTACTTAGGGCCGATTTTTCAATCACCAGATAAATTTATCTGCCAGTTAAAAATATTGCTATCCTTTTTTCGCGTCATATAAAAGAAAAGTGACAGCCAACATTTATCGGACAGATAAGTTTTATCTGGTGATTGAAAAATCGGCCCTTAGTCGTATTATTTTCATAATATGCACCTCTTATGTACATAATTATATTGCCTGTATCTGGTTGAAAATTATATTATACATTTTACGACCTTTAAACTTAAGCACGAAATCGTGCCGCGCTAAATATTCAGGCGCTCTACCGGCTCTAGTCATTCCTAACAACAACCTAGAATCTAGATGTACATACTTTTTAGCCTTATTGCGATAGGTATTTTCCTTAGGTATATAAAAAATAAACAAAATATGGTCCTTACGAACGAACGATCACTATTACTTAAAATATTGTATCACTACATTCGCCAATTTAAGTATTTCTAAAACGATTTTCAGACGAAAACAGTAAGGCTCCAGTCCCCAGGCAAGCCTACACTCCTTGTGTTGCCTAAATGAATCCGGGGTTATGAAACTTCACTGGCTTAAAAAAAAGATCAGCGCTCTGAGCGTCTAGTTCTAGTGTTTCAAAACGATGATTGATTCGATAACGATTTCGGTTGCTATGGAGATGTGTTGACCGCGGCAGCTGTGCAAACGTTCCGTTGGCGGCGCTGTCTCACCTTCCATACAATTCTGCGTTAATCCGCAAATGAAATCCTTATCGAATCCAACATCGTCTTGAACACACTAGACGCTCTGTTCCCGCCAGTGCTGGCAACGAAAACTAGCTTCGTCTACCACACACACGACCCACACGTTCTCACGACCCTTGCATCTCGTTGCGGCATGCAGAGCTACCAATACCTACGCTTTCTCGTGTTAATTAGTCGCTCTCAGTGACTAAACGCTTGCGTGCGGTGATCAGTCGCTCTTGATGACTATACGCTTGCGCGCGGAGATTAGTCGCTCTTGGTGACTAAAGTGACTATCCGCTTGCGCGCGGTGTTTAGTCGCTCGTGGTTACTATACGCTTGCGCGGTGGTTAATCGCTCTCGGTGACTAAACGCTTGCGCGCGGTGACTAGTCCCTCTCGTTGACAATACGCTTGCGTGGGTGATCAGTCGCGCTCGATGACTATACGCTTGCGCGCGGAGATTAGTCGCTCTTGGTGACTAAAGTGACTGTCCGCTTGCGCGCGGTGATTAGTTGCCCTTAGTGGCCTTGGTGATTATACGCTTTCACGCGGTGTTTAGTCGCTCGTGGTTACTATACGCTTGCTTGGTGATTAGTCACTCCCGGTGGCTAAACGCTTGCGCGCGATGACTAATCCCTCTCGTTGACTATACGCTTGCGTGCTGTGATCAGTCGCTCTTGATGACTATACGCTTGCGCGCGGAGATTAGTCGCTCTTGGTGACTAAAGTGACTGTCCGCTTGCGCGTGGTGATTAGTCGCCCTTGATGATTATACGCTTGCGTGCAGTATTTAGTCGCTCGTGGTTATACTATTTATAGTTGCGCGGTGATTAGTCGCTCTCGGTGACTATACGCTTGCGCGCGGAGATTAGTCGCCCTTGATGATTATACGCTTGCGTGCAGTGTTTAGTCGCTCGTGGTTATACTATTTATAGTTGCGCGGTGATTAGTCGCTCTCGGTGACTATACGCTTGCGCGCGGAGATTAGTCGCCCTTGGTGATTATAAGCTTGCGTGCAGTGTTTAGTCGCTCGTGGTTACTATACGCTTGCGCGGTGATTAGTTGCTCTAGGTGACTATACGCTTGCGCGTTGATTGGTCGCTCAGGTCGCTCTCGATGACTAGCCGGGTGGTGATTGGCTCCGCTAACCGTAACGTGACGCTGAGCCACTATCACAGCACACTAATAGGTCCATTCCTAAGCTCTAGGAGTGACTCGCACCCAGAACTCAGGTATCGTGGTGATGATGCCCTGGATACGGCGCGCCGGCTTGGCCAGCGGCCGGCCGTCGGCGCTGCTCACGCTGAACACTTGCATGAAGGCGGCCAGCACTTGGAACATGGTTTGCCGGGCGTAGGTCTCCCCGGCGCAGAGGCGGCGACCTGTGAACAGGTGGATTGTTGAAGCTCTAGTATAATGACTCAAGCTTGAATCCGGATTCGAAACGATCGAAATCGACAAGTCGACAGTGACATCTAAACGCATTTCACTTTTTTCTCATACAAAACCCGTGACTACTTACGTCAATGTCAATTTGACATTTTATTCAGCGAGAATTCTGACTCGTAAGTGATAGATTATCTCTCGAAACCGACGACATGCGAGTTTTGTCGGTAGGCAAAGAGTCACTAAAAATAGTGTAACGGATTTTGACCATTAAATTTAACAGTCAATATGTTAAGGTTAGATGGAGCGACGATATACGCAAGGTGGCTGGGACCCGTGTGGTGCCGGGTTAGAATAGCACCTCCCCCTTTCTTCCCGTGGGTGTCGTAAGAGTCGATTCTGGGAAAGGGTTAGTGTATTGTGGGCGATGGGCTAGCGGCCTGTCACTGTAATATCACGTTTAACCATCTGGTTACCCTGAATTTGCTAGACGTGGCACTGGATTTTTGAATCCATGTGCTCTGCCTACCCCTAATGGGAATACAGGCGTGAGAATATGTATGTATGGCTGGGAGCGGTTGGAAGAGAAAGACGGAGGACCGTGTTGAGTGGCGTGCCATAGGAGAGGCCTATGTCCAGCAGTGGACGAATATATAGGCTGATGATGATGATGATGATGATGATGTTAAGGTTTAAACCCTTATTTTAAGAGATCAGTCACTCGTTTCATTTCCTTTTTTTACAAAATTATACATCCACACAGTCAAAATATTCGATCCTTATACCTACCTACATATTGCTGTAATTTACCAATTCTACTAAGAAGTGCAGGTCTGTAACACTAATACCTGCTTACTTAAGGTGCTCGTGATATACTCCGAACATATTACGATTACAAACATGGTCATATTTTAGCCTCTGGCAGTTTTATTTTGTGTTGGCAGATGGTTGACTACACTTGCGTGCACACATTGTTTTTGTGATTAAACATGAAAATCTAGTTAGCTAAACGTCTGATGTTTATAGCGAGGTGGTCAAGGAAACCTAAGCACGAAAAGTAAAAAAAAATTCGGTTATTCTTGAACACGATTCTAGAAAATTAATGACCAAATTAACTACTAGCGGGAATCCCGATCTATTGAAACAAAAATACTTCCGTTTACAATTTTGAAATCTGTAGCAGTCGTAAATTACCTATGTATTATGTAGGATACGAACATAAATCATAAAACATAATCGTATTGTACTTACCGAATGTAAAAAAAAAAACTAGCCTGCATACCTAATGTAATTTATTCCTTGTTCAAGATTTACATATTTTTTTATTTCAGTTTATGTAATGTAATAAGTTATAAACATTCGTGTATTTAAATATTACTACGCGGGACTTTCTTAACCTTTTGAACGCCAAGGCGCGAAGTGAAACGCTGTGCTCCTGACGCCAAGGCAAAAATCGTTTCAAATACGAACGAACAATAGTGATGTCACAACCGCATATCGATATTACCGATATTACAATTGATTTCAGCCATTGAACCCCTTATATTTTACCTCATACATTACCACAACGTTTTCCATATAATTTTCATGAATTTGCGTGTAATTACTGTCATTGAAAACCTTTAAAAATTAAAACTTTGCTGTAAGTTTCATTATTATTTTGCAATGGAACCACTTCACTACTTTGCTGATGACGTCATACTTCGACGTTCGTTGCCGTCATTGGCGTTGGGGGCAGTGGAAATTAGAATAGTGCTAGTGTTGGGAACGTAATCAAAACAAAAATTGTTCTTTTCGATGTTTCGGGAACTGGGAACTAGGTATATAAATTGGAATGAAAATACATTTGGTTTTTGGTGTAAATATAATGTATATTTTGTACAAAATAGACAAACAAATAATCTCAGATAATTATGTTTAAATTAGGTACCTACTTAAAAAATAAGTTCTGTCTGATCACAGTACCCCACTACTTTCGTTCAGTTGTAAAACACAGACCCGAGAAGATAATGCATAAGGATTAATAATTATTACCTTTTAGTTTTTTTAATTCCTTGGCGTGGATATGTTTACTGAAAACAAAGATAATAAAGTCGCTCGAGTGAGGGCTTTATGGTATGCACCTGCACATAAAGCAATAAATCTTACATTTATTGCACGTAGCTCTTTCTTTGTTTGTCGGCGTGCCGGCTAGTCAATGCCCCGCTATCATTCTCTGTCCCTTACAAACACGGCGCGCGACTTATTTAAAGTTTATGATGCCCTTGTCTTGCGAGATTCGAAATATTTTAGTGTATACAAAATCACGTGCTATCGCAAAAAACAAGAGTACGAAAATATTCTAGACAGATTAATTAATTATTATTTAATTGTTTGTATAGGGAAAAAAACTGACCCATTTAAAAGTGTCGTAAAACAAAAAAAAAACGTTTATTTAAATAATAAGAATATCCACTTGCTAGGCGTTCGCGATTTATTGTATTTAGACACCTGCAGTAGCAGACGGCAACTTAAAATATAAAGATAAAATCCCAACGTATTTACTACTATTTCTTTGTTTAAATAATATACATAGAAATATCAAAAACAAATTGAAAGACTATCAAGTGCGAACGGTCTTAGCACTTTCTTTATTCATTCAACTTTCATGGATAAGACGGCGGACCTGTATTCACATTGGCGGACCCCCACGGGTCCGCGGACCACAGGTTAAGAAACACTGCGTTATTTGATAGAATATGCGTATTAAAAATTTACTTACCTCAAAATCTTCTTCTTCAACTTCTTCGAACACAACGTCTTCGATTTCATCGTCAGTATCGACACCTTCCAATCTTCCAAAACTCGAAGTAACTCCTCTGTACTCATTTGGCTACTATCGACACTCAACTCGTAACGTGCTCTCACTTCAAGGGCGCACGGAGCAGTGACAAGCTTTCGCACATAAGGGTCGTAAAAAACATTTTGTCGATTTTTATTACCAAGAACAAACGAACAGTCACGTGCCGCTCTAGCGCTCAAATGTATTCATTGGGGTTTGGGTTGTATTGCGAATAGATCCCTCAGACGTTTAAATTTGACTTTAGTAAAAGGGAAATACAACAGAAATTATAATTTTATAACACGTTTCGCCTTAGTAAATTTTTTTTTTCGCAAAATTTCCAAATTATCTCACCGTTTAAACCGTCTCTGAACTACGGCAAACATTACAAAACCAAAATCAGCTAAATCGGCCCAGCCATTCTCGAGTTTTAGCGAGACTAACGAACAGCAATTCCCTTTTCTACACTAATCTACACTAATATTTTGTTTGTATGTTTGTTTGTTTGGTTGTAATGAATAGGCTCAGTAACTACTGGACCGTTTTTAAAAATTCTTTCACCATTCGAAAGCCACATTATCCACGAGTAACATAGGCTAAATTTTCCGTAAAATATTTGGATTTAGATTCCTACATCTACACTAATATTATGAAGAGGAAAACTCAGGCTCAGAAACCTACGACCCCAAAATCCGAAATTTACGCGAACGAAGTCGCGGGCGGAAAGCTAGTTTATTTATATAGACGGATGTTATATTTTAGTATTCCTTAAATCTTTTTCGCTGTAAAACATGGGGGACCGCGGAACCCCAAACATATGCCCACGGACCCCCAAGGGCCCGCGGACCACAGGTTAGGGATCTCTCATATCGATAACTAAAAGAAGACATTGCTGTGCGTCCCATCACTAGGCGACGTTACACGGCGTCTTTGGCGCTGCAGGCAGTGTAATCTAGCCAATTGAAGTTTGCTCTTAGAAAATGCTTGTTTTTTTTCGAATGGTGCTGTATTATTTTATTTAAATTAGGTATAAAATAACTTACACTACCTATAAATAAAGTAAACCAAGAAAAAATGTTGAAGCGTTTTATATTTCATAGTTCTCTCGCAATAACTTCGGCCCGCCATACAACGTCGTGGCGTTACGGGCACTGATTTGCGATGACGTGAATTGGCGTCTTTGGCGGTCAAAAGGTTAATTACCTCGATGTTTCGGCCTCGTTACAGCGACCCTTGTGACGAGTAAGCTGGAGTAGTACCCGCAGTACCTACTTGTACTATTATGTATTCTGTACCCGCAGTTGATTTAAATCAATACCGGGTCCTCGAACTACCCGCGTTATTACAATAATCAACCGTCACCCTATCACACAGGTTATTAAAAGCATATTAAAACGTGGTTAAGTGCCGAGTTGTAAAATATTTCAAGTTATATTCACGGTCTTTTTATAAGTATATTTGCATGCCAATAGGGAATGGATGATTTTTTTAGATATGCTTGATTATTTTTCTAATGATAGGAATAACCTTTCTTAATCACGGGACAAAGTATTAGATTTTTCCGATGCGCGATGTATTTTATAAAAATAAAAACATTTTACCCAGTCCCGTTTTGCACTACTCACGCCTGATAAGATATATTTCACAAGTCCGGTTCTTTAAAAAAAAAACAGCTGCTTTTATCTGTGGTACAAAATGACGTTTGACACTGACATTGATGGATATGAAATGCCCCCCATTCATGATAGCTCCGGAACGTGGGCCAGACCCACATCCAAACGGAGCGACGCCGGTAGTTTTAGGACAACTGGATTTATACTTAATACTATAAAATATAATAATATTATAAAATTAAATGACGTTCTGTTTAATTTGACATTAAAAAAATGTTTGCATATTTTCTAGCATTATTTTACGACAATTAACATATTTTAGGTTTAATTTTAGCATTGCGTTGCCAATATTGTTGAGAACTGAAGAGCCGAAGCGACGCCAGTCAATGGGCAAATCCATTTGTCCTAAAACTACCGGCGTAGCTCCGTTTGGATGTGGGTCTAGCCCACGTTCCGGAGCTATCATGAATGGGGGGCATTTCATATCCATCAATGTCAGTGTCAAACGTCATTTTGTACCACAGATAAAAGCAGCTGTTTTTTTTTTAAAGAACCGGACTTGTGAAATATATCTTATCAGGCGTGAGTAGTGCAAAACGGGACTGGGTAAAATGTTTTTATTTTTATAAAATACATCGCGCATCGGAAAAATCTAATACTTTGTCCCGTGATTAAGAAAGGTTATTCCTATCATTAGAAAAATAATCAAGCATATCTAAAAAAATCATCCATTCCCTATTCAAGAAAGTTTATTTTTTGATTAGCTTATCTTTTAATCCGCTGTGTGTGTTTTAATATGCCGTGTGGTGTTGGGTTTAGAATAACACCTTTCCATTTCTTCTGTGGATGTCATACGAGGCGACTAAGGTAATAGGTAGTAGGTACATTTTAGGCGATAGGCTAGCAACCTGACCTAAAAAGAAACAAAAATTCAAGACCTGAAAATGTGCTAAGTGGCTACGAAACGTGAAATTGTCATGATTTTGTCTATGTAGCGTTTTGTGTGCCTATGTATGTCTGCATCAGTTTTATCTTTTCATTGTAACACCAGGGATTCATAAACATTGCAGAAGTATTGGTGCCACGAGCGCACCGGCCAGTCCTTGCACCAACCCGCTATTTGAGAAAGTAGGTTGGGTTTGCCCCAGACAATGTGAGTTTAAACTTTCATTTCACGACACTCAAGTATGACAGACACGGAAAGTATGCAAATTGGAAGAGATCATTAGCCTCTGACTTTTTAAGTAAACGCTTGTTAAACCTGAGCCAAAGAGCCGTGACATGCATTGCATTTCTCTATTTGTCTAACAGGCTAAGTCTAGGTAATTGGAGTTCATAAAAAATGCTTCCAACTAAAATACGTACGTGTAGCCTAGGTAAGTACTTATGTAATACGAGGTTGATTGACTTGGTAATTTCTAAACGACTTGCGAAAACATTTTTTATTAAAATTGGCTGTAAAAACATTAAGCTGCGTCAAAACGGTTCATTCAAATCCTTCATCGTTCGATGAGTTCATGACATTCTTCATTGCTAAATAAAATAGGTAGTAGTTAATACAGCAGATATGTGTAGGTATCCATGAAGTTTACAATTATACGGACATACTTACATCACATAAAACGCTATATAGACAAAATATGGCTATTTCACGTTTTGTTGCCTCTTGCACCATATTTAAGGTATTAAGTTGGCTGGTATAAGATACAGGTTGCCAGCTTGTCGCCTAAAATTTACCTTAACCTTAGTTGCCTCTTACGACATCCACGGTAGAAATGCAGAGGTGTTATTCTAAATCCGAAAGTGTTTGAAACTTGATTATTCACTATCTATGCATAGAAAAAGTGATTTCGTAGGAAGGCCAGTTCCAAATCTTTGTCGATGAGAATATTTATTTTAATGGTTGCATGTTTCTTACCAGGAAACAAACAAAATCCCTCTAGCAATTATTTCTAGCTAAAAAAAAGTTTGTCATTTTACCTGCTCCAAAAGGCAAAGACTTGTCGCTGGACAAGTTGATCTGGCCGTCGGAGATAAACCGTTCAGGCCTGAATACTTCTGGATCGCCCCATATCTTTTTGTCCATGTGAAGACTCGTCAAGTTCACAGATACCAGAGAATTCTGAAAAAAAACAACAACTTTTTATGTGCCAACATTTCTCTGAGATAAATGGACACAGCCCCGCTTTTTGCTCGTGATAATACCTACGTTGAGTTAACACCGCACCGTTATTCCAAGTGAAGTTAATGATAATAACAGACTGTAATGGCTTAAGGTTGTCGCATACATAACAGTTCTACGTCAAAACGGCGTCGCCTCGCGTCGCTGTCAATAACTATTACCACGAGCTTACAGTAACTAAGCATATCCAGCGATGGTGTAAAAGATTCGTATGAAATATTTAAACAGCTACGCCATTTGTCTTTTATGGAAGTAAAATTCTCCCAGAATTCTTAATAGATTGATCACGCCATTGTCAACGAGCACCGTCACTGTAAACTTTTGGCAACGGTATAGACCTCAACTAGAATCTGATGAGAGACGTTGCTGATCCAGTCCACACGTGTAAACAGCAAAGCGCCTAAACTCTGTCTTGTCTTTGTGCTGATGTTGGTGGTCTAGTCTAGGGTACAAAAAATTTAATTAACCTGATTAGGGAGGGAGGTTACCCATTTTTAATCGACTTTATGTTTTTTAAATGAATAATTATAATGGCTAATTGACGGGAACAAGGCCTTTCACAAACAGTGACATATAGCGTAGGTACATCGCAATTGGATAAATTTATAAATAGGTAATCGTAACGACCGGCAATTGCATGGTCTAACACCCCTTCATCTCATGACCACAGGTTGAATGACCATAAAATCTCCGAGAGGAAGTCTCGGACCGCTAATAATCTGTATTTACTGACTTCCTACAAATATTACGACACTACATACCTACCATACGATAACTACATACACTCGAAGTACCGGTAATGTGTGATTTTTATTTTTTAACGTTAACAAGCAGACACTTTGTATAAGCCGAAGATTTTGCATGCATTTACATTTTAACATCTTTATGGGGCTATTAAAAGAAAGCGCGACATTGTTCAATGTGTACTCAATTCGAGACAGTACTCTGATAATTTGATAAACCAATTAAGTGCATATAATAACTGGTATGTTCTTGCAGATGAAAACCTTGCGGTATAAGTAGATTGGGTATACCGGTTGTAGGTCTAAAGTAAATTGAGCATGCGTAAATTTGAAAACCCGATGTTTGCCTATGATTGCCGAGGGACACACTAAGAAAATCGATATCGAATTTCATATTTATCACGAGCTATTCGGTGAAGGAAAACATCGTGAGGAAACCTACACATAGCGACGAAGTACCTAATTCATCGTTGTGTGTGAAGTTCCCAATCCGCACTGGGCCCGCGTGGGAACTATAGCCCAAGCCGTCTCATACTGAGAGGAGGCCTGTGCCTTGCAGTGGGTCGTATATAGGCTGATGATGATGATGACACTAAGAAAATAGATACAACTACTTAACTAGTAGGTACTGTGAACGTACCTAACAAAGTCGAATTTCAAGCAAGTTCGAATTTCAGTCGAAATTCAGCTAGGAATGTACATACATAGTAAATAAAGATTACGCCGGCGTTCCCAAATGTGTACATTTACAATATTTACATGGGTATGCAAATCCTTGACTATTTTAATATTGAGCAACTTTAGTTTGGTTTGGTTAAGTTTTAAGTGAGATAAAATGGTTCAATGTGTACATACTTATAACATAACTAATGCCATTACAAAGTAAACGTCGAATAACACCAGTGAACAGTCGACAATCGCCACTGAACCGTAGACACTGACCTCTGGGATGTCGTAGCCGTTCAGCTTGACGTCGCAAGTGGTGCGGTGCGGCACGGCCAGCGGCACCAGAGTCTCGAACCGCATCATCTCCCGCAGGCACGCCTCTGTGTACGGCATGCTGTGGACAACCAACGGCATTCACTGTAGAGTCACCAGTATTAATATCTACCACAGCGGTCAGCGGAGCGTGCAAAAATATCTGACACGTCCTACTGCCCTTAGTAATAGAGTCGTATCAGATATTTATGCTGCCTTACTGTGTCAGATATTGGTGCTGGTGACTGTACTTGGGCCTGCTACACACTTGACCAGTATGGGAAGTAGCAAGGAAAGGAGGCAGGTAGTGTGGCAACGTTACTCGTCACGTCGCACGTCATGCCCAACGCTCCCTATTTTGTCGGATTTTTGGGCGAAAGTCAAAGGACAGCCAGCAAAGGCAAATAAACCAAGTGAGATTTTAATTCGCGTGAGTAGATTGTTTGGGCAGAGAGGGCAACATCGCGGCAGCGCGAGGAGCATAGAGTGGCGGGCGTATGACAGGTTACATAGACCAATAGGGATGTCGACTGGATTAAAAATATGTACTCGTAATATCCTCAATATCCTCAGCGTCTCCCAAACATACCTACAGTATCACTGGCATGCTCTGACACTTTGTCATTGACGAATAACCTAACAAATCTAAAATTACCGCGATCGTGACACATGACGTGATAAACAAGTAAGTAAGTACGCGTCTATTTTGAATGTCATTCCAAAATAAACACGTCTCCTCAGAACCCGGCGTCAAATATAAACAGAAAGCCGAATTTGGACCGTCATTAAAATCCGTCCCCAATCTCTGGGCGTCGGAACAGACCGCTCCGCGGAGATTATTCATTGTTGATTGCGTGCGATGACGCAGCGTATTACATCCCATCAGCTACAGCAAAGGGTCTCGATCTTGTTGTAGTCGAGGATTTTGACCGCTTATTGCGGTCATTGACCGTTGATGCATTTTTTGTGAGGCATGTCGAATTGTTAAAAGATATTCCGTTGGCGGACGTAAGACGCGTAAGGCTGTTTGTCCACCGCAGCCGTCACCGAGATAAGCAATATTTCGGACCGAGTTTAAGATGACGTGACGGCGATAGCGTGTTAATCGTGCCGATATTGGTGTCTCAGTCCTAGAGCTTTGTCGTGCGTGGTAGTCGAAAAAAAAAACAAAAAAGGGAAAAACTGTCCGTCATAAGGGCCTACGCTAGCTGAAGCGACCTGCGACGTTCGCCCGCTTAATAAGAAATTGTATGAACACCGCTAAGTGTCGCGGGCGCACGCAACGGGCAACAAATTCGCTAAATCGGCAACACTGGTCTTATGTATCTTTACTTCGGTACCGTCTTCTTTTTCTCGGTGACGGTCCGATGACGGCGGCGGTGGACAAACAGCCTAAAACCGTCATTAAGAGGTTTAATGCTTGTTTGATGCGTATGCGTGCTTGCTCCTATTTGTTTAACACTAATCTAATGGCTGTTTGCGTTGGGTGGACGCTCACATGCCGCGTTGATTTCCAGAAACTAATTTTGTGGATAATTACTAGGAACTTAATGATGAACTAGGGAATTAGAACTTGGCAGAGCATATCGTGTGATGGAATTTGTAATTGTTTTAACGGTAACTAATTCGTTTTAAAGCACCTATTAAAATTAGATTTAAGTAAGTAATTAAAATTTAGGTAGAATGGGAACAGATTATTAGGAAGTTAGGTACTCTTATTATAGAATATTTGACTGTCTCAAATGTGTTGTAGAACACCACTCTTCTACTATAGCGTTCCGTAACATACCTAGTGTCTTTGCTCTACGCTATTTTAAGTTTTAAGCTTCTTCGCCCAGGACGAAAAAGTCTTTTCTCTAAAGCCTTTGTCTATTTTGAATAATTTAATAAACTAAAAAACACTTCTACTGCTCCCGCGAAGCACTTGAAACTACAAGAAGAAGTTACTGCTAAAGTTATCCTCTTAACTTACTTCTTCCTGTCATCGAGGTTCGGCATGCGGTCCCGGCCGACGACGCGGTCGATCTCCTCGTGGATCTTCTCCTGGATCTCAGGGTGCAGCAGCATCTGTTCCACCAGCAGCGTGAGGGTGGCTTCCGTGGCCGTCGCGCTCGGGAACATGTAGTCCACACACGTGAGGACCAGCTGGTCAACTAGATCATGAAAAGGATGAATCATCTTTGGCTTCCTATTAGTATTTGTTTCTTTGGTTTAGGTATGCTTTAGGCGACAGGTCAGCAACCGTCACTATTATACCTCTTCCACCTATTTTCAAACCTAAAATTATGCTAGAAGTAGCTGCGATGCGTGAAGTAGTCATAAGCGTAGCTAAGTATATAATTATATTGTAAGTCGACAAATCGGGTTGACCACTTAGCCTTCCATAGAAAAAGGTCCCAGCTGAGGGGCTACAGATTTATAACCATCATCATAAGCATACCTACCATTCTTATATTTTGTTTTATGCGACTGTATTCAATTATTGAAATCAGTTCAATCGTTCCAAATTTCTAACTTTGCTTGTTAGCAGAATTAACTAGTGCTTCCCATAATCCTTCTTTCTCAGGAACATCGGGGTGAGTGACAATTATTTTTGATGCATGAAAGATGTAAGTTGAGATTAAAGACATACCATCACGTGCCCGGTAAACGTGAGGTCATGAACATGAATAATCACGACGACAACTACTACGGTACCTACTCACTTAAAAAAACTTGAAACGTTTGAAAATTTTTGAGTAGGTCGTAAGAAATGTCCTCAGACAATGTCTGTTACGAAAATGTACAAGTAGGTGTTATTATGTTTAATAGATTTTTGTTTATAGTTGTAGCGCCCCAGCGCCACATTCGTCGAATAGCCGAACTAAACGATCCTACATCACACTAACGAAGTCTCGGTGCTCGGTTGCATAAATACAACTTCCAAGTTTCTCTCTGTCAACTTCGGTCCCCAGGCATAACATCTGCCTGGAGAGAGATCTCTAAGTATTGGAGTACCTATTTCCAACATACTGTTTTAAAATGAAGTTTTACCTGAAAATGTAGTCCGGCCGTTGGTTTTGATTTCCTCCTTCATTTTCTTAATGTATACGTCAAGGAAATGCCTGTCGTAGGTATCGTCGTGAGTTGCTAAAGCTTGCTCGACGAATTTCTGCAATTAAAAAAGTATTCCTTGCTTTATTCAATGGTCAAACTAATTCGAAATGTGCAAGAATTACAAAAACTCAAAGAGCTAAACATGAAAATTACAGAAGTCATTCAACATTTTAAGATCGTGTGCGCACTGCGCGTGCCTAAAAAAAGTTTTTTTTTTTTAATTATAAAGCGATCTGATATTTATTCAAATTCTCAAAAGTGATGGGGCAAGTCGTTGTGGTTTTAATACATTGTACGGACAGCTGCAGAGAATAGTAACACCCTAGTAATGAAACATTGTATCGGCGGAGGGTTAATTTTCTCTGCAGCCGACTGTACCTAAGTGGAGGCGGTGCGGGACGAAAGCGACACACAACAGTATCCACTTTTCTACTTGATACTTCAATGGGTAGAACTTACCGAGAAAAAGTCTAGCAAGAATTGGTTCCCCGTGCTCAAATCTGTGTAGCCGCTCCATTTGGGGAGAACATCTTTCAGCCACGGGGTAAGGGTGAGGGCACCCCCTAGGTCATTAGACCCCCTCTGGAACCGCAGGGTGCCCCTGGCCAGGGCCCACAGGGCGTGGTAGTCGGACCGGGGGACCGTCATGCCTCCGAACACGTGGAGAATCCCATTGATGAAAGGTACCGCGAAGAAATGAGGCAGATGAATGAGATCGCCTTTTACTAGTTCCTGGAATTGGGAAAAGAAACCTTTGGAATTACCTAAGTTGTATAAATTTTAGCAGAAGAGCTGAAAATATTAGCTTTACGAGTATTTACAATGGACATATTACGAGGAAGTGTTGCGTAAAGTAATGATCTGGCTTTACATTACACACAAAGAAATTTATGAGTCTCTGGGCTGTTAGATGCGCATAATGTGTAGGTACATAAGTAAATACAATGATTTATAATACAAAACTATGTTGATAAATGCAATCAATACCCGAGGCTCTATCATTTCAAAAACAAGTGATTATGTAATCTGCATGTTTTAAAACGTGCCTAAAAACGTGTTGGTTTATCATTGCTCAAAATTATTTTGCTGTTACCCGAGACTTGGTATGCAGGATTAAACACTTTTGTGCGATAATACGGTAGTTTTATAAACAGAGTAGCTATATCTATTTAATGACGCTTATCAGGCTCGTGCGATAGTACGTACCTACCTAATTGAAATTAATAGGTAACGAGACCTGACACGTGAACGTCTCAGGCTGTCACACTGAGGGACCTCTTAACCTTGTTTTTCGACGTTAACTTTTATGATCTTTGCTAACAACTAGTTACTTAACAAGTCAACGAAAATTTTTATTATTTGGCAAAAATCCCACTACAAAAATTCTTGCTAAGTTTGGTGTCATCAATATATTGTTTGTTAGCCATTACATACTTTTATAAAATTGTATTTATAATTTAAATTTCATGACGACTTGGTTACACTGTAATGTTACGTAAGCATTTTTTGTCAATAAGTAAATAAATAAATCCGATCTTTAAATTTTTTGACATGGTGTTTGGGCAGTTACGTGGCCCTGTGAGGATTGTCGGAGACGGCGGGCTTTCTTCAATAACGAAGCTTTGAATTTTAACGAAAGCTTTATAATCTTGATAAATTTTGTACAATTTTTGAGTTTTTTAATGAAACGAATATAATCCAAATCGTATTTAAGACGATTAGATGTACGAATATGAAAGTGAATGTATTGTATCAAAATGTAACGTCTCACGAATATTGACGGTCGTTTTTATATTTTTTACACGTCGATTGGCGCGCTCCCTCGCGGCAAGTTAGTGCACTAAGTTTCAAGCGATCGATAGTTGTCGCTGTTGCAGTTGCAGCCGTGGACCGTTAGAGGGCGCTAGTAGGTACGATCGCGAACACATGGGAAACGAATCTTAAGACGCTGTAAAAAATATGTAGTTAAATAAACGAAAATCGTTAAAGTGTGTAACTGATTGTTCCGGACAGAGCTTGTGAATTGTGATATCACTGCTTTATAAATTTATACTCGATGGTGACGACACTCGAGATTTTTAATTCGAAATTTTAAAATTTCTTGCACCTAGGTATTAGCCAAAATTATAACCCGGCAATTTAAAAGAATAAAACAAAAACAAGTAAATACAAAGCACGAAGTCCTCGCTTTAAGTATAAAAAAATGACGAAGTACCTAATATTAAACCACGAATTAAAACGTAGCTATAATAAATAATTTAGAATCTAACCCAACGTTACGATTATAATCACGAGTAGGGTGGTTGACCCTATAATTGACCACGCACCCGCACCGGTAATTGACAGAGATTTTGATTGTAAATAAGTAAGGATTCCCGTTGTTCTCTGTAATTTTTTAACGGATTTAAAAAAAAGGAGGATTTCAATTCGGCTCTATTTTTTTATGTGTGTTACCTCATAATCATAACTTCTATAGGTACGCGTGCACCGATTTCGAAGGTTCTTTATTTGTGTCTGATAGGAAATGGCTTCCCATTGGTCCCATTTTATGAAATCGGTTAAAACGTGGTCAAACATTAAATTGAATATTGCAGATAGCAGGTATTTGCAGTAATACTTATGACGCTACTGTATTTATTTTATCACGCAAACTGTAATAGATAGATATTGTAATCTTAATTGTTTAATTATTTATTCACGAGTACTGTCATCCCTTCATCTTATATTTGCGGAGTATTAATAAGTTCTCCGAGTTAAATTTATTTATTTATTTATGAATAGATACATAGGTACCGAGGGCACTTGTGTAGTTCTTGTTGGACGTTATCAAGAGTGCAAGATACATTGTTGTCGCACCATCAACGAGAACGAAGCTTTCGCTAATGAGATTAGAGGCTGGGTTCCGTGGTATAATCTCATAATGAATCAAGTACCCAAGTGAAATTCAATACCTAAATGTTAGGGTTTTTTTTTTCTCTTGCCTGTTCGATAAAGTCTCACAACTGAGAGACACGTGATAATGTATAAATGTTACCTCACATAAGTACATCACGCTTAGAATACGATAGAAAATGGGGTAGGCACACCACACGACCCGTTACACAATCAAAACCTTGACTGTTTCACGTTTTGTAGCCCTTTATAACATAAATTCAGGCCGAAAAATAGACGAATTAGTTATAACAGTGATAGGTTGCTAGCCTGTCGATTAAAATATATTGTAACCTATTTCCTTAGTCTCCCCTCACGACAACGACATCCATGGATTTCATGGAGAGGTGTTATGTAAGTAAACAATTTAATAATAGCTAAACTTTTGTCAAGTGTCGTTCAATTACAAAACTAAGCCAATCAACGAGATGGCGCAGTTTTTTTTTAACAGTGTTACATGTGTAGTAAGATAAAGGTAATGGCGCCAGTTATTGACAGTTTAAGCTGACAGTTTATTCCTACAGATCATAATTAGGATTGTGAATTGTTTGTTGTAACATAAGTGGGTTTTAAATAATAGTCCTCGTGCATTACTGGTTTCTTGTCCTGGTTGTTTGTCCGTGCGGTGTAGAGTTAAGAATAACACGACCTCTACATTTTTTCCATGGATATCGTAAGAGGCGGGTGAGGAAATAGGTTAAGGTGTGCCTTAGGCGACAGGTTAGTAAACTGTTACTACTATACCTCTTATCAATGTTACAATATGAAATCATGCTAAAAGTGGCTACGTAACTTGAGATAGTCGTGATTATGACTGTTTATGACATTTTGGGAATATAGGCGTGATGATGTAGGTATGTTGCGTTCCTTTGTACACTACTGGCGCCGTGATCTTAGATTTTTTATGTTTAATACTTAATTTTACTTTTTACATGTTGAAACGATTTGAAACCACCGAGTTTCCTCGTCAGTGATCTTACATAACACCGTAAATAATAAATACAGTCCACAGTTGGCATATTATGAGTTGGCAACCAATAACATCCAATTATCTTGTTTTTCACCGTGACGCGTTAAAATAATACTGACTTAATGAGTCGTCCGCTTCTGTAATACTCGTAGGTACCTATTTCAGAAGGCGTTTGCATAGATTAGGTATAAATGTATAATAATTAATAATAGTTAATATAACAACATAGGTAGGTATGTTAAAAAAATTTACGTAAAATAAATAACAAGACATGCTATATTCCTTGAAGAAAAATACTCTATTCATTTCAAGCAGGTGGGATAGAATATATGAATTACATAGATCGAGATGAAGTAAGTATATTATATCTGGTGAAATAAAGAAAGGACGGAAGGGACAGAACGAGAGGTTGTACTAAGGTAAGTTTGGTAAGTTATTGGATCGACAATTTTATACTTCATAATTTCATAATATTACTGTAGTTCAGTATAATAACAATATTAAATTACTTACACACATACATATACATATTCTCACGCCTGTATTCCCAAGAGGGGTAGGTAGAGCACGTGAATTCACAAATCCAGTGCCACGTTTAGCAATATCTGAGTAACCATAACCAGATGGTTAAACGTGATATTGCAGTGACTGGTTGCTAGCCCATCGCCCACAATAGGTACACTAACTCTTTCCTAGAGTGAGGTGCTATTTCTAACCAGGCACCACACGGGAAATCATACTATTTAGGAGTAGCATACATATTATACAAAAGCTACCTATCCGTTTGCCACTCCTACTCCTATTCTTCCCAATCATAATCCAAGTAAGTATTCTTAAAATCACTCGGGTTTTGGTCACCCCATTACACCGCTTGATACCCCTTGAGACCGCTGGGTGGCGGTTGATATAATAAACGCGAGTAGTCCGAAGAACCCGAGCTGAGCAACGAAGTTGTGCTTCGGTTTCGTGACCACCGTCGAGGTAGTTAAGGTCACATTGTCCACGAATAGCAGCTCTTACCCTCTCATCATCGTTCTGCGGCCCGTTGAGCCTCATATCGAGCATCTGCTTGATCTCGTGGCTCACAGCCTCCTCCAGGGGCTCGCAGCGGCGACCGAAGCCGAAGTCCCGCATGTAGCGAAGCGTGAACCGCCTCTGCGTGTGCCAGAAGTAGCCGTCCGTGAAGAAAATACCTGCGGGTAGGTAACACAGATGCAAAAACATACCTAAAAATCACGCTAGTTTTCCCAAGTGGAGTAAACAGAGCTCATCAGACGATGCATGGACAAAACCGTGAATGTTTCACGTTTCGTAGCTACTTTGAGCACCATTTTGAAATAGGTTAGCGATTTTTATTGTAAAAAAAAAGCGATGACAAGTTACTAAAGGCCGGTCGCGGAGCAGAGCTAAATTCGAGCGTTGACCCGCCGATATCTCGCCTAATGTTGCCTTCAGGCTTGCACTAGGACACGTGCGTCGAGGCCTTGAGTCTGCCACCTATAGCATACCTAAACCTATTTCCTTATTTGCGTCGTACGACGTCTATTATACCTATGTACTTACATGGCAGAAATAGAGAGGTAGTTACACAGCTTTACAAAGTCACGGTCAGGTGCAAATATGACGCTTGAAATTATAATAAAGAAACATTTAAAAAAGGTTTTTTTACTTCTCGTATTTTTATTTAATTTTCATAATTAGCTACCTACACTGTAGGCTACAGTATGTAAATCAACCAAATCGTATAAGTTAAGGGAGAGTACAGAAAGGTAAACGTACCAGTGCTAGACACTGACCCAATACTTGGCACTTGCAACCTTATGTCATAGTAAGACAGTTGACAGATGGGTGTCATGTACTGGGCGATGAGGCGTCGAGCATTGGTACTTTTACCTTACAGTACCTACAATTACAGAGTAAAAATCATCATAGCTATAATATTCTTAATAGTGAATTAAGGAATACTAACCGTGAATTTTAAAATAGGGTTCATAGGTTTTTACAAATTAGTATCTATTTAATTTTAACTTAGTCTAACAAACAAGTCTTTCAAGATCATCAAGTTTTTCACCTCTTAACAGCATTTTCAATTAAGTATTTTAACTCATAGCAAAAATGTACGGTCAAGGACTTTAATTCATGAGCCACCATAGAACCTTCTCAAAGAAAAAATCTTTAAGATTACCCTTGATAATTAATGGGATGTCACTATGACGTTTACTGTGAATTGGTTCCATGGTGGCTCATGAATTAAAGTCCTTGACTGTACAAGGTAGCTACTAATCATTGAACAACACCGCCAAACTGCATTACGTTGGTGGCTGAAAGTGAAGAGGCAATCTTATCGAAGAGTCTAACTAAGCAGTTCTTAGCATTTGCATAAAAAATAAAAAACCTTCTTCCGTGGATCTCGTAAAAGGCGACTAAGGAAACAGGTTTAGGTAGGTTAGTAATCTGTCACTATTCTACCTCTTCCATCTTAACCCCTCGTATGCGGGAAATGAAAAATATTCTGCATTCGGGCCTCTTCTGTTTCAATATCTACAAATTATGGTGATTAAAATAAAAAAAAAAGATATCCTTAAAATGGAGCAGATCTGCTCCGTAGCATACGAGAGGTTAAACCTAAAATTATGCTATAAGCGCCTGCGAAGCGTGAAATACTCATGATTTTGTCTGTCACGCTTTGTGTGCTTTGCCTACCCCATTTGGGAACATGGGCGTGATTGAATATAATTATAAAAAACTAACCCAGCCTTTTCCAGTACGACCGCAGTCTTCCAAGAATGATGTCCATCCGTCCGTCAAACTCCTCGCGGTTCAGCACTTCCTTGATGAGAGCCGGGTCGTTGACGATGACGGAAGGGATGGCTGCGAGGAGACAGCCCACCAGGTCCGTCTTGTACCGCCGCCCGAGCTTCAGGAATGCCTTGGCGAGGTCGTTGGGGGCTATGGCTCGGATGATGAAGTATGCTCCGTATAGAGGCAGGCTCGGAGGGCCTGGGAATCAAGGGAAAACAAGTTGAAGGAAGAAGTTGAGTATCCAATCAATAAATTAGGGTTACTCATAAGCGATTTCGTCTATTGTAGGTGATGTACAGTCAAGGAAATTGATACCTGTGCCACTTTGAACCTTATCATACTGAGTTTCATATTGCTTTGATTAGTAGAAAGTGTGGTATGTCACAGTGACATTTCTTGTGAAAAGGTACAAAGTGGCACAGTAATCAATTTCCTTGACTGTACAGTGTTATAACACCATGTCTGGTGGCTCAGACCCGTGAACAATCGATAACGTGTAGCGACACCTATCATCGAACAGCTGAACTAAACAATCCTACATCGCGCCAATGAAGTTTGGAAGATCGTTTGCATAAATACGAGTTCCAACTTTCTCTCTGTGGACTTAGGTCCCCAGGCATAACATCTGCCTGGAAAGAGATCTCTATTGAAGTCTTACCCCATATTGAATCACGTCGTGGTCACCAATATGGGAAAAGACGGGCGGTTGGCGCGATGTAGCATTTTATTTAGTTAGGTATTTGACGATTGGTGGCGCTTAGGCGCTACAAACGTCGCTGCGTGCTCATCAATACAGTTTTATGTTTGTGCCAAACTAAAATGTGAATTGTAGAATCACGTTCCTATTTCGTTATGTCACATCTCACACAAATGGCGATTGAAATATCTTACTTAACAGGAAAACCAGACCAATTAATTGCATACTTGGCACTACTATCTAGTGTAATATATCGTTATTGGTACGATTATTATGACATTGTTTTGGAGTAATGTGCTTAAATGAGGTCTTCTAGATAACGGGTCAATAAGTATGCTTTTGAATCGTGCTGTTAATTTTCCTGTTATAATTTTGATAACTTTACTTGGCCCTTTGAAAAGCCGAAACTAAGTAAGTACTTACTTACCTTAAGAGTTAACAATAATCATCATAACCAAAATAATAATTAAAAATAGGTTAAAATCTTAAAATGAGTTTTTCCACTCTTTTACTTTTTACCAAAGCAATAAGGTGTATAAAAACAATTTAGGTATACTACCCAGCTGATAGTCATTTTAGTTGCGTGTCCGTGCAACCAAAATATAAGTATGACTAAAGTAAATAAGGGGGGCGTCCATAAATTACGCGAGGTGTTTTTTTCAATTTTCTGAAAGTGAGATTTGGTGAGATTTTATTCAACCCCCTCCCCCACCCCCCAAATCTCACGTGAGATTTTTCAAAATGTGGGTTTGTTACGTAAACGCGTTGTTGTAAATTGTTATTGTCGATTGTTGTTGTAAAAAGAAAAAACATATTTATTTGCAAGGAAAAAATAAAGTGAATGACGAACTTAAAAAAAACTTTAATTTTTCTTCGTTCGGATACATTCATGAAGTGTCAAATGTAAAGCGCCATCCACATCCTCACTTCGATTTTTAAGACCTTAGGCATCTGGATTAAATAGACCAATATAGTAGTTTTGTTTTGTTTGTTTCAAACAAGAAAAAAATTGTGTGATACTTGCCGTGAACCCCCCTCCCCCCAACGTGAGATTAGATGAGATTTAACTCGACCCCCTCCCCCCTAAAACACCTCACGTAATTTATGGACGCCCCCTAAGTAGCTACGTTCGTCTTATTAAAAGTTTATTATTGTTTAAATACATGTCCTGTTTACTTAGTCCTACTTTATTTAAAGTACCTAACTAGCTAGGTATTTATAAGGATCTACCTTAGATCTCGCGTAAGTGTCTTAATTTGATTAATATTTATTACTTTAAGTTAAGGTATTGTTTGAAAGGTGTCGTCGGTACCGACCAATGTATTTGTGTAATAGTTTACTACTTTGAATGCGTCCACGGCTTATTACAAAACATTTTCTCGATACATTATACGTATACCTACTTACTTGAAAATACCTTTAGTGCGGGAAGGTTCTACGGTGGGCAGAAATGAATCCGCACCACGATAGTAAAATAGTAGGTTCTTTGGTGTTTCTTGAGACTTCTCATTCCCCTGGCGTGTCATAATAACTATGATTTTAGGCTTAATTATAAACAAATTATCAGAAAGTGGTGCCTATTTAAGGGACATTATTACGCATTAATCAAAATCGTATTTAGTTGCAAATTGATCGATATTTTTTTTAAATAAGTAAAGCCAGAGGAATGATAATTCTCAAGAATTACCCACTTGCGGCTGCTACGTCGTAGCACTTGATGAAATTTCGTAGCGTAAAATTCAGTTAATAGAATTGCTACTAAATATTGTCTAATACAAAAGAAGCAAAATAAAAAAGAGATTCTTAATTCGGCTCTATCTCTTTTTGGTTATCATGAAAACAATCAACTACCTGCAAAAGTTTTTTTTAGAAAAAGATCGAATTATTTATATTTAACTCAGGTGTCCGCCTTAATTGATTTATGTACTTAGTTGAATAATGTTATTAAACCAAACTGCGCTTAATTTATCCAGCTCACGTCTTTCTTCTATCCGACATTGTCCATTATCATAATAAACAACATAATCTGTGCTCCAATTTTTAAGATTTTTATTTTAACGGTCATATCTCCACATTTTAAGAAAATTCAAGGCATAGCAAGGTAGTCGAAAATTATGATAACGTTCATATTGACAGAACAATAACAAACAGTTTAAGTGTTTTCACAGTTTGTAATTTTCAGTGTTCCCTTTTTATTCCAGACAAAGGTGTAATTGTAAGTAATAAGTAATATTTAACTAAACGTTGAAAATATAACTAAAAAGAGGTGTTAGGTACAACAACTTAGTGGTACGGAAATGTTAACAGAAAAGAAACTCTGCCTACCTGGTGGAAAGTTATCCGGCTTCTTATAAGCATTTTTGTACATGTAGTAAAGTGCGGCTGGAACCAGCAATGTCGCGAAAATTATCCCAATCATTGTTAATAAGGATCTTATTAAAATGCCGCGTCTTGCACCACTCGCGTCCCACGACTTTGTGATTATATTCTCAATAAGTCTCATTAAAGATAACGTGTATCGCTTTGTTGGCAAACATATCTAACAATACTTGTACCTAGGTCTTGTTATTACTCCAAGTCACAATTCCTGCGTCATCATCAACCTATACTATACGTCCCACTGCAGGGCCCAGGCCTCCCCTCAATATGAGAGGGCTTGGGCTATAGTTCCCACGCGGGCCCAGTGCGGATTGGGAACTTCACAAACAACGTTGAATTACTTCGTCGCTGTATGTAGGTTTCCTCACGATGTTTTCCTTCACCGAATAGCTCGTGGTAAATATCAAATTCGATATCGCACATAAATTCCGAAAAATTCAGAGATGCGAGCCCGGGGTTTGAACCCACGACCCTCTGCTTGAGAGGCCACAGGTCGAACCGCTGGGCTACCACGGCTTCCTGCGTATCCATATTTTATTGCAAATCTTGTATTTTATAAAATTACTTGTTTTTAATTTCTTAACTTCAAAATATCAACACAATGGTTGAGTTAGTACTTACCCGCTTATTTACATAGATACATATTTTACTACGGCTAGGTACCTAGGTAATTATTTGAGCATTGCGCTCAGTGAGGGGAATCGTAATAATATTTTCTTTGAAAAGGTTCTATGCTGGCTCATGAATTAAAGTCCTTGACCGTACCTATACCTAAATACAACCATCACTAATTCACTACATACATAATAATTTAATAATTAATCTAACACAGCAAATCTTACATGGCATTGAAATTGCCACAATAACAAAAAAAAATTAGCGGATATTTCAAGCTGCAGGAAAAATATTCAATTCGGTAAAGGGTTCCTCAATTTTCTTTTATTTTTCCTTTGATAATAATTATTTTTTCTTTGGTTATTATTAGGTAGCTTTTCTGTAAACATACCTACCAGGTACTTAGTGTTATCAAATCTTAATAAGTATGCTTCATTGCATTCGATGATACCTAATCAGACAGCACAGCCGCCTGGTCAGCGCGTGTTGTTTCATTACTTAATTATCAACCAAATTGATTTCAGTGAGCTAGGTAAATAATTACTTACAATTGCTTGTTGTTAAAAAAATGAGTTATTTATCCTCAAACTATTTTTTTTGCCTTCGTGACTAAGTTATTTAACTATCTCGACGATTCAGATTCGACTTGAAGTTTAAAAAAAAACTTAAGCAACTTTGGTATTTATGGACGCACATTAAAAATAATATTATTGTATCGCGGCGCTTTTGTGGATATGACTGAATTTAGATTAGGTACCTTCTGCAGGTAAATAATTGGAGCAGGAAACGTTAGATATTCCTGTTTAGGACGCCTTCCCAGTTTTACCTAGGTAGGCTAGGCCAGCATGTTAAAAAAATCATAATTATGGCTAGGATTTCTAAATCATTAATTTTCCTGGCGGGACAAGTTTCATTTATTTTGTTACCCTACAGCATTAATAATCTATATTGCTTACAATGTAACAATGTAAGCGAATAATACATAAGGCCGTGAAATGGGCAGATGTGTTTGTAGATTCCTGATCTGACCCCTGCGGTCCTTGGCCCTGGAAGCATTTTCACCGTAAATCATCATTTTAGTTATTTTTTTCTTGTCAAGTAATGCGCTATCCCAATGACATTTACTGCGAAAAAGGTCTATCTGCTGCGGATAATTAACCGATTAGTTATAAATATGGTGCAAATTCTTATCATAGTGTTGCGTCGACTAGGCGCCGTCAGAATGCATCTAATTAAGTACCTACCTTTTTAGAATGCTGTAAGTACAATTAGGTAAAATAAGTAAGCACTGACCCTAGGACATTATGCGCACCACACGACTAATCTCCCTATCGGAAGATTACGCAGTTTTTCGGTGATTAATTGCAGTAAGTAGATAAGTAGTAGTTAAAAATTTAAAAATACCTCAGCACCGATCACGTTGCTACCGAATGTGATTTATATAATTTTAAACAAAAAAAAACCGACTTCAAATCTATACTAATATAATAAAGCTGAAGAGTTTGTTTGTTTGTTTGAACGCGCTAATCTCAGAAACTACTGGTGCGAATTGAAAAATATTTATTGTGTTGGATAGACCATTTATCAAGGAAGGCTTTAAGCTATATAACATCACGCTGCGACCAATAGGACCGAAGAAACAGTGGAAAATGTAGGAAAAACGGGGGAAATTTGTCACTATTCCACGCGGACGGAGTCGCGGGCACAACTAGTTAGCAATATTTTGAAAGTATTCTGTTTACTGAATGTAAAATCTTGACTTCATCAACAAATTACCGAAAACGCCGTACATCTCCATACAAAATTTGAAGAGTTCCCTCGATTTCTCCAAGATTCCACCATCAGATCCTGGTGTCGTGCAAATGGGACCAATTTCGAGTTATACCCTTTCGATTAAAAAAAAAATTTTGAAAATCGGTCCACGGGTTTTCGAGTTATCGAGTAACATACACACAAAAAAAAAATAAAAAAAAAAAAATAAAAAAAAAATAAAAAAAAAAATAAAAAAAAAATTAGGTCGAATTGAGAACCTCCTCCTTTTTGAAGTCGGTTAAAAATAGTATCCTGACTACTGTAGACAATCGCGAAAGAAAGGAACCACAAGAGTAAGGCAATTAGGCAATTACCCGCGCAACAATTTTGTCCGATCGTATGCAATTATCTAACCTGATTAATTGAGCTAATCTAAAGGCAATTACGTAGGTACGATTTCTTTGCCAATTAAGTAAGATTGAAAAGAAATTGTTGGCGGTCGTTTTCAGTTTCATCGTGAACGTTAATACCGAAATGACTATCATGCAGAATCTTAAGTCTTTTGTTAATAAAGAAGGATTCGATTGGGATAATCCAGATATGACGCTTCAATTTTTCCACCCGCAGTTGGAAGTATCTTTTGCAATTAATGGAATATTTTTCAACAATCGCGAATCTAAAATAAGGTCAATTCTCAGTTACTTACCTGATATTCTTGAAAGAGCGTGATTTGCAAAAAAAAAATCTTTCACAATAAATAGCCACTGTTTTTAATAATAGATTAACCTAAATACTTAGGAGTAGACACGATTCTGAGTCATAATAGTTTGCTTTGTTTATCATAATTATTGTATCCGTATTGTCTGCGTTGTTGCCTGGGAGTATACACAGAGGATGGGCAGTTGATCCAAATAGGTAGTTCCAGTACACTTACCTACTCGTAGGTACCAATTTTTTCTCGTCAAAAGTGAGCTAAGTAGGTAGGTACCTACTCAACTACGTATGTGCAATGTTCTTTTACCGCGTCAGAAAGCTTTAGTCCTGCATTGTGCCTTCCGTCCCAGGGAATAGTTGAGTGGAGGGTTATGCGAGTGTAAGACTCCCTTCAAGCTCTCCGTTTATCAATCACGGGAAGGACTCTTATGACTTGTTATGACTACAGATTCGTATGGCCCTTATTGAGCTCACTGCTTACGACCGTTGCCAACTCCTTCGAAATCATGTTTATCTGGCACGGCATTGACATCGAGGACTACGGCTTTGCCACAGAATGCTTCTGTTACTTCTTCATCCTTGGCTCCGTCGTCATTGTTTACTTCAGCATGCTCATGAACAGGGAGAAGATATTTATGATGTCGAACAATATGAGCAAAGACTTCATTTACATTTGTAGCTTGGGATCGCAGTACAGGTAAGTCTTAATTAAGTATAGCACTGGGAGGGCACCTTGTTCCGGACATGGGTACTTTAAAGTTCAGTAAGGGAAGAATGTCCAATAGAATGCGACGAAAGTTGATAATTTAATGAAATTAAAATACGAAACACTTAATTTTTTTAGTGGCAATACTTAGTCATACTTAGTTTAATTAGATAATTACACAATAGTTATGTACAGTCTAGTATTTCAATAAATATGGGAGCACACATGGGAGCTCACAAAAATAATGTTCCATAAGCTCTCACGCTGTCAAATAATGAGAGTAAATAATTGTGAGAGGACTACATCAATAAGTAGGCAACATACTTGCACTTGCTTGTACATAACTTAAATACTTATGTTCTCAAAATGTTGATGTCCTTCTAGGGATACCTTCTTAAAAGGTCAACACCTCATCTTTAAGCTCTGCTGGTTTTGGCTCGGCTTTGCTATATTCGTGGCGTGCCTGTACATCAGCAACACGATCTTGTACCTGCTGTATCAGAGCACGCTCGCCACTCAAGACGAGCACATGGTTCGACCCTTCATATTCCCCATCTGGCTGCCCGAAGACGACCCTCACCGGACCCCTAACTATGAAATATTCTTTGCTCTAGAAATTATACTGATATTCGTAGTGTTTTGTAGCTTTGTTGGTAAGTTTTTTTACTTCATTTATTGATTCAGTTGCGATTTGATGATCACCTTAACTTCACTAAGTAGTTTGTATCAAGTCGTACTTAAGATCTATGCTTTACTGCTCGAAGTTCCGCTTCTTAGCTTGTTATTTTAACTTGTTTCCCGTTCTAGCCTGTAGATTGCATTCACCTGATAAAGTTGTTGCTATAATTTTTCAGTGCTTTGATGCACGATACGCTTGTGCTTATGAAAATCGAACTACATGCAATCCGAGACCACAATTTTGCTCTATTTAGAAACTCATACCAATTTAACAATTTCAGTGTACGTCTATATACTGTTCCACCTTCTGCTGCACTACTACAACCTGATGGACATAATCTTAATAGCTTTTGGCGAGTTATTTGAAGGTTTGGACGAGTCTGTGGCATTGCTACCTCCAGAAGACCACCGGAGACAGGCGGTGCAAGCCAAGCTGAACGAACGCATGGGCCGTATTGCGCGCTGGCATCATTCAGTCTACGAGTATGTCTTAGCGTTATGTCGATGACTTGCGTCACTTCGGAATAGTGTTGCCAGGTACGATTTGTTTTAAATCGGTACATAAGGTAAAACAAATCGGGATTTAAGGTTGTAGATCGGGACAAACAAAAAACCGGCCAAGTGCGAGTCGGACTCGCGCACAAAGGGTTCCGTACCAAACGCAACCAAAAAAACACGTTTTTTCTATAGGAGCTTCCCTTAATTATTATTATTATTTTGTTTTAGTATTTGTTGTTGTAGCGGCATTAGAAACACATAATCTGTGAAAATTTCAACTGCCTAGCTTTCACGGTTCTGGAGATACAGCTCGCAGAATGGTGACCACTTAAAACGGCCAAAATTTTACGTTTTTTCTACAAGAGCCCTCCTTATTTATTATTAGTATTTTGATTTTAGTATTTGTTGTTATAGCGTCAACAGAAATACATCATCTCTGCTAATTTAAATTGCCTAGCTTTTACAGTTCTTGAGATACAGCCTGGTGACAGACGTACAGACGGACAGACAGACAGACAGCGAAGTCTCAGTAATGGGGGTGCCGTTTTCACCCTTTGGATACGGAACTCTAAAAACATAAATTTCTATGACTAGATGTAATGCAGTCATTTGGTAGTTCTGCCTCCAGGCAGAAAACTTGGCAAAAAACTTTCAAAGGTTTTCCGCGAGTTTTGAGATTTGGTGGTTTTATGGATTTTGATGTGCTCTTTCCGAATTTCCACTTTGTTGCCTCGTGTTGTTGCCGCTCACGCAGCCACGTTGGAGAGATGACGAGTATAAGCGGTTTTTTGACTATGTATATCTCCTGTTTGACTCGTTTTGCGATGGAACGGTTGTATACAGGGTGAAACTGGAGACGATTGCCTGCTGTTTATGTATTGTTATTTTTTCATGAAGTCAATAGTTTTGGCGTGCGAACGCCACAAAGTCATCACTACTCAACGAAAAACTCAGCTTTGTCTCTTGTCATTCAGTAGAGGTTTAGGACTTTTTTGAGCAAAAGTGGAGACCATTTTACCAAAAACGCGTAAGATCTATGAAATTCTGCGGCGCTTACTTTTTTTCGAGTTGAGAAAGTTTGTATAGGAGAACAACATTTTCGTTTTTGAATATATCACTTAATACTTTTTCACACTTTTTCAACTTTCCTGAACTTCGAAAAAAGATAAAAAAAAGAATTGGCCAAATTGATCCAGGCGTTGTTGAGTTATGCGCTTACTAACACATTTTGCGAAGTGCACTTTGTGGCGCTCGTGCGCTAGGGCTATCGACTTTATGAAGGAAAAACATACGATATAAATTGTAGGCAATTGTCTCTAGTTTTGTTTTATATAAAACTGTTTTTGTAGTGGAATGGGTCAGACAGGAGATATTGTCAAAATAACTGCTTTTACTTGACATTTTTCAAGTGTGGCGGCGTGAGCGGCAAAAGTGCGAGGTGGCGGGGTTGAGGTTCGGAAGGAGCACATCAAAATCTATAAAGTTGCCGGTTTTCGAAACTCTCGGAAACCTGTCCAGGTAACCTCTATAATTTCAAACCGAATGACTATAGTAATGGCGCTAGGTGTAGCTGCATCAAGACCTCTCTTCAAGCAAATGTTATTTCTGAATTGAAACAAACTTTTAAGCTGAAATTGAATAAGTTTAGCGCTAATGATGTATTATAATACGTGCTATTTTGAATGATTTGTCATATCCGACGTAGTGATGTGATGCTGATGCATAAAATATTCCTATATTTTTTCTAATGATACTGATTTTTCGTTATACGGATTTATCGGGACATTTAGCGTCCCGATCAAGTACAAATCGGGACGCGTCCTCAGACCCCTGAAAATCGGGACGTCCCGCGCAAATCGGGACACCTGGCAACACTACTTCGGAAGCACCGTTTGGTTATGCCACTATGGGCTTTGTTCATGAATTAATTACGGTAGTCCTTAAAACAAAAAAAGATACATTAAAAAACTATGATATTTTTTTAGTCGGTTAGGACAGTCACGCGCTGACTTTGGGCTGAAAGTTTGAATGAATTTGGTGATGATAATGAAGGTTTACATTTTACATGACCTTTCAGCCCATAGAATTTCACATGAACATGAACACTAAACGCTCTTTGTGGTTAGTTTAAGTCGTTGTATTTTTTTTCAACAGATCTGTTGACACCATTTCGTCGGTGTACGGTCCGGCGCTGGTGTATCAAACAATGTTCAGCTCCGTCGTCATTTGTTTGATAGCTTATCAGGTTGCCGAGGTTAGTCTTCTTTTTCTACTATATAAAAATAAGTCGTGTTTTCCTTCCTGACGCAATAACTCAACAATGCCAGAACCGATTTGGCCAATTCTTTTTTTTTATGTTTGTTGAAGTTCAGGGAAGGTTTGTACGATGAGAAAGTG
>BHDV01005356.1:18260-31088 GCA_005406045.1 Adoxophyes honmai
CCCCCCCCCCCCAATTCGATAGAAACGGTTAAAATAAAAAATAATTCTGATTCATGTTTATTTACCGACAGTGTGACCACATGTTTTTTTTTACCTTTTATAATTTTTCATTGACTACTAAAGTTCACAGCCGGGTGTCACCCGAGGCGAGCCGCCCCCGCCGCCCCTTCCTAGCTACGCCACTGACCTAACGTGAAATACATGGTGTCATCGTGTCATAGTTTGTCACAGCCTGTTGAAACGCACAAACAGCGGAAGCGGGGCTGGTGCGGCGTGGTGGCGTGACGGTATCGATTGTAACCTCGTTGTAACATTCGAGATTGTACGAAAGAGGACGCAGAAATCACTATCCAGGTAAAAAAGTTTCGTACATACCATCACGCCACCGCGCCGCGCCGCTCTTTGGGACTCTAAATCGACCCTAAGTATATGTGATGTATGTTGATACATTTTTTTTAGATATTGGCGACCCAAGTCGATTGTGTTCTAAGTTGCTCTCTCTTGGTCAAACCTACGAAACAATCTGTGACTTCATTAGACAGATTGATAAACAGACAGGAATATATTTTTTCTTCTTATTTATGTCAAAGTTTCATAAGATGTTGACGACGCCATACAACTTGTATAGCAGTTCAGGTAAGCACCTTATATAATACACAGATTACAAACTTTCGTATGTAAGTTTTTTCTTTTCGCTGTTTTTAGGGTTCGAGGTGCTATCAAACTTATTGATTTTTAACCCACCGTAGAATGTATTTAAATTAAATGTCATTGTGACATTGCATACCTCAACAAAAGAAATCTTTATTACGTTTATACTGTCGACGTTCTATGGTGGGTCAGAAATCAATTGATTCGTCTGTGGCTCTGGCGTCTGGGGCTTCACTTTAAACTGAAAAGCACTTATACAGTAAATAAGCAAAAGTTATCATTTATATTCATTATTTGTCTCTAAATACTTTTGCTTGTTTACTAACTGGGTACGAGAAAAAAAATCTTATTTCGTACCTGGTTACAAAACTCGTATTACGCAGCCGAAAGGTGTCACTTAGATAAAGGTTCGAAACCTAAAAAGTGTTAACATTTATATCACAACCACTCACTTGAAGAAACGTCCTAAATCTCGATTTTAGTATTACTAAATCGATATTGAAACAACCCTTGTACCCCAAGACTTAAGCAGGAGCCATTCAAAGCCAGGACTAGTTGTGTCGGTTACAAAATTAGTAGTTGCTTTCAGGTGATATTGTAATGATAGCCATGCAGCTGAATTGGTGTGTCTATCACCTAGTCAACATGCTGATAATCGTTGAACCTTGTCACTGGACTCAAGATCAGGTAACATTAGGAAATTAAGCTTGTGCTACTTTTTTTCAACATAAAATTAACATACATACACACACATTGCGCCTGTATTCCCAAATTGGACGAAACGCTATATATTGCTATTTCACCTTTCACAGGCACTTGTGAGGTATCAAGTTAGATAAAACAAGTAAAATAAGTTGCTAGCTTTCACCCATTATCCTTAGTCTCCGAAGAAATAGAGCGGTGTTAATATTATGTTACCTTACGCTACACAGGCAAAAAAACTAACCCGAAACGCATCAAACTAGACAATAAGGTTTATTTTTCACATACATTTCAGGCGACAATTTAGCGACTTGTTACTATTAAATCTGTCAATGTAAAATCTAAAAAGTAATTAGTGGCCAACGTGAAATAGTTATGGTTTTATCTATGTTGTGATTCTTGTGTTTAACCATTTGGGAATACAGGCGTGATATATGAATGTATGAATATATTATTTCATCATGAGTGGGTTTTAACTTTATAATAAACTTCCAGATGGATCGTACCCATGAATTGTTGGTCCAACTATCGCATAAAATAAGTAACGAAGACGTCCGCACCAACAACGAGTTAAATTTGTTCATACTGCAAGTCGAGATGAGAGGTCCCGCTTTTACGCCGTTGGGCATGTTCAACATATCAAGACCAATCATTGCCGTGGTAATTATTCGACTAAGTCACCGCCACGCATTCTTGAATTTTATCTATCACAAGCTCAAAAAGTTCCGGTCTTTTAAGATTGGTTTCCACCTTCACTTAGTTTTATTCCGGAATTTTAGATTACATAAATATTTAACCCGTGTGGTGCCGGGTTAGAATAGCACCTCCCCCTTTCATCCCGTGGGTGTCGTAAGAGTCGACTCTGGGAAAGGGTTAGTGTATTGAGGGCGATGGGCTAGCAACCTGTCACTGCAATAACACGTTTACCATCTGGTTACCCTGAAACTGCTAAACGTGGCACAGAATTTTTGAATTCATGTGCTCTGCCTACCCCTCTTGGGAATACAGGCGTGAGAATATGTATAAACATTAAATAAAATAATCTCCCATGTATTCCCAAATCCAAAATGAGATACCATTTGCGGATCGTCGTCAAATATTGATTAAGGCCCTTCGCAGACGACAGACTATGCGCGACGGACTTTTTAGTCTGTGAAAGTAGAACCTATGGAATTATATGCAGTAACGCACACGACGCGCAAAAACTCCGGCGCACAATGCATAAAATCCTCGAAGACTTTTAGTGCGCCGCAGACTCGATCCCACAAAAAGTATGTCGTCTGTGCTGCGCCTAAGTGTTAAGTAATTGATTGCATTGTTTTTTT
This sequence comes from Adoxophyes honmai, assembly GCA_005406045.1. NCBI lineage: Eukaryota > Metazoa > Arthropoda > Insecta > Lepidoptera > Tortricidae > Adoxophyes > Adoxophyes honmai. The sequence goes on from BHDV01005356.1 coordinate 20,939, forward strand.
AGATACTCAGCATGGTGGCTACGTACTTGGCACTGCTGATGCAAGAACAGGAAAACTCCGAATTACTGTAGTATCTTACAGATTTGATTGTATACTCTGTGTTTAACCTTAAGGCTATTTGTGTACTAAACCCCATCTCTTACCTTAACATTTTTCTTAATAATTCATTATGCGAATAAAAACATTACTTGATGCAAACGGTTTTTGTTTTTTATTTACTCACTTAGTAACCTCTTTTATGTCAGGCCACTAATAATTCACTATTCCAGTGTGTATGCATTTAGTATTACTATTCCTACCAACATAATACATTCTAGTCACTTTTTATGTCTCTAACGACACATGGTGTCAGGTTCCGGAAAGCACCTCTTCATTTATTCTGGGGATGTTGTAAGATGCGAGATTCTAAATCCAACACCGCACGGAGCAAGATTTGCATGAATATAATAATAAAAAAGCAAGACTTTAAAAGAGTCCAACTCGACTTAAAGTCGCATCAGTATGGTTGTCCACATGAAATTCTAGTCAGAGTACTGGTGGTAATGTTCTTTTGCTGCGCAATAGTTCCCTAAAGCGCACTTCACCCCAATTTTTAGGAGGATTCCAGTTCTTAATAACTCGATCTAACCGCCCGTCCTAATATGCAATTTATCGATGATACCTTTTTTCTTAAAAATTATAAGTTAGCCTAACCGTTGATAGATTGAATATTAGGATCGGCCGTAATTTTGCTTGGTCGTCGCCTGAAACTGAAAACGGGAAATATTGACTTGAAATTCGACTTGAAACAAATCTGTCTTCATGATAGACTGTAATGTAAAATGTATTGTAACCTACTTGTCGTAATATTTCGATAAACAAAGCTATTAAAGCACACCATGATGTTTGAGATACATTCGAAGTCAGTTTATCTAAATGAGACATCGCATTAGTACACGGCGAGACAAATATTTTACTTATTCCATATTTGCTTACTTTGATTTTTACTAAGTTATTATAGATAATTCGTCCACTGTAAATAATTTCTGTCCGCCCATTTTCTCGCTCATTCCCTACCTAAAACCACGAACATGGTTAAGGATAAATTGGAACAAGCATCAAAAATAAACAATCAAATCCAAGGTAAGAATTCTTATTTTCTTACTTTTGGAATTTTTAACTCTTCTTGCAATAAGTTTAACAAAGGATTCAAAAACTTCTGGCAGCTTTACACAATCCTAAATCTTGTACCGAACTCTTCGAGTCACATTGGTTACAAAAGAATGACTAGCCCATCTTGCTTGTAGGCTTGGCACTGTCATTTTCTTACATCTCTAGTTAAACAGTGACAAACGTATTTGTACCTCGCGTACACTTAAGTCGCGCCTTGCCGTGCTAAGCCGGCTGGTTTCCACGAGTGTGTACAGCCCCTCATTTTTTTATGATTGGTAAGCAACGGTACTTCCAGGCAATTCTAAATACCGACAAATGACGAACAAACTGAGCCAGCATTAATTTACAGAATGCAGTATACCCGTGCTGCTGCGCATCACGTTGCAATTGTCCTGCGTGCTGAGCGCGGCGCCGGCGCAGTTGCGGCGTGTCCCTAGCGGCTGGCGCCTCGCCGCAGCGCCGTCACGGCTGGCAAACTTACGGATCTTGTTCATCATTGTCCTTGGTATGGTTGTATACAGGAACCGTGTAACATGACTGTAACGGTTTGCTTTTGTCTCTTGCATACTTTCGGATCTATTCCGTTACATTATTAGTTCCACTAAAACTAAATGTTTTTTTTCCTAGAAAATACATGCGACATAGAGAGTTTCTTTTATGGAAATACTTGTTTTATTTTTCAATTAATATTAATAATTTATTGATTAATGTATCTGCGTCAAAAACAAATAAATACTTTCATTTAGAAAACCCTTTACGTCGAATGTAACTAACTACTCAGTTGTAACATTAAAGTAGGTCTATTCCGACGAATTAATTACATTATTAGTTCCAATGATGAAACTTCACAAAAATCGACCTACTCCGTTTTTTTACTCTATCGTTCATAATATAATATTTCAAAGTTTATGAGTTTCCATCAATGGAAGTGATACGCAACTAAGTCGTCAAAATAAACCTACTCTAATGTTGTAAAGACAGTCTGAAATTCTTCATTACAGATGGTCTCGTTATAAGTACCCTAATTCTTGACATGATTGAAGAAAACCCAGACCGTCGTGTACATTTAGGTACGACGGCCGTTACTGGCTTTATTAGTTGTACTGATCACATTTTAGCAATGCTTTCTCACTTGTTCTGCGAGTTACATTCAACGGATAAAATAATTAATCTGGTTTCAATAATGCAACGGTTGGAAAAGGTAAGATATTCACCTACTTCGCGCATTTTCATTTATGACTTACTAAAATTTTTATCATCCTACGTTTTGATGCAGGATATCACAGTCAAGTTAATTCAGTTATTTGACCGCACTACCCCGTGTGGTGCCGGGTTAGAAAAGCACCTCCCCCTTTCTTCCCATGGGTGTCGTAAGAGGTTGACTCTGGGAAAGGGTTAGTGTATTGTGGGCGATGGGCTAGCAACCTGTCACTGCAATATTACGTTTGACCATCTGATTACCCTGAAATTGCTAAACGTGGCACTAGATTTTTGAATTCATGTGCTCTGCCTTCCCCTTTTGGGAATACAGGCGTGATAATAATATAATTATGTATGTACCTATATAATTATGTAGAAACACTAGAACTTAAGCAATTAATTGATATTTTTTTCAGATAAATTGCAGCCTTAAAATCTGTTGGTATTCGAGCAGATTTCCAAGACATAAAGTCTTTACTCTATGTTTTTTAATAATGTGGAGCTTTTTGACTGTACAAGTATATGATATACTTTTATTCTATTTCTACATCAATGATGCGACGAAAAATCGTAAGTTTCAATAAATCTATTTTCTGTTTTTCTTAGAACTTTGGATTAGATTCATTTTGATCAATAATTATCAGTACGAACACTATACAGGGTGGAAAGTTTCAATGGGCCCTGGAGGGGAACTACTCTAAATCTTTTAGTAAGCTCATTTTACTGAAAGGAAATATTCCTTCATTTTTAGAAAGAAACAAAACTGCATTAAAAGAATTTTAAAATTTTGCTTGTCTCAACCGGGAATCGAACCAACTAAAAGTTAAAAAAAAAAGTTTGCTGGTTTATTATCCCTTTATAAGGCAGCGGGAATATTTTTCCCACCATAGGTTTCCGTTATTTTTTCGGCAACAAAGCGAGTGATCGGATTTTTCGGATTGTAACAATATAGGTGCGTGTCCTATTAAAAAAAATTATCTAGAACTTGAGAACGGTTGTCATTTTTTTTTTAACTGTGACGGTTACAAACTTTAAAATTAGTGAATTCCGGTATCTGCTGTCAAATCTTTATGCATCTCCAAAATACGTGACTTTCAAATGGAAACTTGCTATTATTTTCATTTAGTAATATGTAATATACTTACAATCAGTCAAATTTTTGCTGTTGGATTTGGAACTTTTTTTTTATGGTCTTCTTTTGTGGTGGTAAATATATTCCCTCTGCCCGTGTGGACTGTGGATATTGCCGAGTTGTGGTAGTACTACTGTACTGAAACTAGTATTTATCAGACTCTATGAAAATTCTAAATATCTTAGATAACTAGTCCAACAAGTAGCGCTCGTTTTTCTGCCTCAACGTTCACTTATTGATCTCCCAGCAAGGCCAATACCTCAATGTTACTTGGGCCGAGTAGAGCCACACGGGCAGAGGGAATTTATTTACCACCACGTTTTTTTTATTTTTTTTATTTTTTGTTTTGATTTTCGGATAAACACTAACAAAACCAATCTGAAAACATAATATAGTTTTATTATATCACCTCCAGATGCTTATGCCTTATAAAGGGTTATACAAATCGGTAGGGCTATTGTTTAGGATAAAATTTGTCTAAGAAACATTTGGTCTTACACTTAGATAAGTACGGGATATCCATGAAATTGACAGTTGATTTCAAAAATCGCTTCAAAATTGATACATTTCAAAGCAAACTGACACTAAAACTGTCGAATTAAACACGATTTAGATTTTTGGTGCAGTAGACAATAGCGCTGCAGTACTAGGCATTGTTAAAAAAACATGTAATAAATATTCAATTTCATTGATATCTCGTACTTATCTAATTGTAAGACCAAATGTTTCTTAGAAAATTTTTATCCTAAACAATAGCCCTACCGATTTGTATAATAAACCAGCAAACTTTTTTTTTTTAATTTTTACTTGGTTCGATTTCCGGTTGAGACAAGCAAAATTTTAAAAATCTTTTAATGCAGTTTTGTTTCTTTCTAAAAATGAAGGAATGTTTCCTTTCAGTAAAATGAGCTAACTAAAAGATTTAGAGTAGTTCCCCTCCAGGGCCCATTGAAACTTTCCACCCTGTATAGATAAGTGGGAGCTCATCGTTTTTTTCAGATGCGGGATATTATTCGTTCTTCATTATTGGGTATATGTTTATAGTTACCAGGATTCAGCAACTACAGTGGTGTGTAATTATTGCAGAATTGAGTTTCACGCTTACTGCGTTAAACAATAAAATTAAAATGCTTTGTCTACGTAAGTTCACTACTTTTTTACAAATCATTTACTTGCAACTTGCTCTTGTGTAATTTACGTCTTGAATTCACACTGATTCTGCTATAAGGTAAAAGTACCAATGCTGGACACCTCAACGCCCAATAGATGGCACCCATCTGTCACCTGTCTTACTATGACATAAGGTTGCAAGTGCCAAGACTTGGGTCAGTGTCCAGCACAGGGACGTTTACCTTAAAATTTGACGGTTTTGTTATCATTCCACATTTTGCAAGTTCACTTTTACATTCAATCCATTCGCATCAATGAGCCAACCCGTATTTTGATATAATTTTTTGACAATTTTTTTTTTTCATCAAAGCTTAACACTATCATAACAGGCATGTCTAATGCAATATTGCAGGAAAAAATACAACTTTAATTATCTAAGGGCCGATTTAAACAATCAAGAATACGATTTAGTATTTCAATAAGTCGCATTTTACTGGCGAGTTAATATTATACATGGTGCTCGTGAGCACTGCGAGAGATTTCAACCACGAATTCCAGAGGCTATAAGAAGTAATAAATGTTATATGAACTTAGATCGAAACACGATTTTTTTTACTATTATTAAGGCACGTTTATACGACATTAGCAATTATTATGTATGAAAATAATAATAAAAAAATCGTGTTTCGACCTAAGTTCATGTAACATTTATTACTTCTTATAGCCTCTGGAATTCGTGGTTGAAATCTCTCGCAATGCTCACGAGCACCATGTATTGTTCATTTATGTGAGGGAACACTGTGGGAAGATCTAAGGTTCTTGAGAAAGCTTGAACTATGGGAGAGCTTTCTAGAAATATTTGGCATACAAATTTATTAGTAAGACTCTGATGAAGTTTAGTAATTATTACATTGGAGATTTTATAATAGTGACAAAGTCATATGAAATATCAAGGAAGTATAAAAAATGTAGTATGTCCTAAGACCATTTCGACTAGCCAGTAATGTCAACATGGTTCACCGTGCTACTTAGGGATACAGAACGTCTTCAAACGTGTTCAAATCGATCATGCAGTCGTTATCGCAAAATTGTATGGAAACTGAGACAGATTGCACAACTGCCACGGTTGACACGTCTCCATACAATAGGCTAGTTTCCTAAATTTTAAAAACTGGTTAATTACACACCTTAGTACTTATTATATCCCAAAAATAATTTTATTTTATTGAAAACTAATATTTACAAGAAGTATTTCACATTTTATAAACACAATTTAAATTTCCCCCGAAAACGCTCTAAACTGTCATGGCGTCTTGCGTGACGTCACAATTCGCGAATCAAAGCTGGTTTTGTATGGAGATTATCATAAAAAATGGATTTGCCGTCTTATAACTATTACAAAAACTGCGTAGTACCCCAGTGAGGGCCCAGTGTACAAACACAAGCTTAAAACACCAAACAAATTATTTATACATGTTCCACACAATCAACAAATACGGAAAAAGTGGCTAACACTTGCCTTGGAACGATAGTCATTGTTTATCAAGGAATTAAACACTGAATTTTTGTGAAAATCACTATGATGATGTAAGTATTCCACCCAACATATAATCTAGATACCTAATGTAAATAAAAACCAATGTTTTTTTATCAAGTATGTTCATAAAATAATAACATAATTACTATTTGAGGTTAGGTACTTATTTTATGGTATTTCTGTTGTATTTATTGGATTAAACATACATGCATTATTTTTCTAGTTACCAAATGATATGCTGATATGATACAGAGTATCATATTATGGGAAAAGTATCACAAGTGCGCATAAGACCAGGTTATACTCCAAGTAAATTTGGATGTCAAGAAGATAGACGAAAACGGACATTCAGCAGGACAGACCGATCATACATACTTAAAAACAAAGAATGGCGATAATAGCAGTGTCTGAATGAACCAGGAAAAAGCTGTACACAGAGTTCATCTCTTGAAGATACTCCTCATACACATTCAGGTATACTACCTACTTGTAATATTCAGCACCCTATTAAACATACAACCAATAAATTCTTATCTAGTTAATTCCTTCTGATATTTGTTGTAAATCAAACGTCGCAGGTTAATTCAACTGTTTTTATTGCAACTCAATGATCAGTTTACCACAAAATCTTAAGTCTAAGTCTCTGATCTATTGGCGGCCTATTATATACCCGTTGATACAATCGGCTGACAAGTGGTGGGGCGGCTTAGGGCCGCCTCGGTGCCACTGTCGGTCAAATAGCATCGGTACCGGCGGTAGGAAGCAAACTATGAATAATTGTATACCCTCCGGCGGTACCGATGCCGTAGTAAATGAATGAATATAATGAAACATTTTTAAGAGTCTAACATTCGGCCATCCGACCATTGTGCACGTCCTCGTGTACAGCTACTGAATCTATACACATATTATTATTTTCTTATTGCTAAGAGTTTTACACAGAAAGTATATTATTATGTTTGCGTTTAAATTAAACAATACAAATAAAAGTATAAAGGGTAAAACTAAACACCAATAATACAGCACTAAATTATTTGGGTGTGCGATGTTGACATAAATGATCAACAAGTACTACAACAATCAATTATACATCTGTAATTAACACAAAATATCAATTTATAAATTAAGAATCTTATATACATTTATACTGATTTTATGAATACCTTATAATCATACTTCTCTCTACTCTACGTTCTTAATTACATAAACCATTTACTGAAGCTTCAGTAAACTCAAAGCGACCCGGCCGCTACTGCCGTGGTCGAAGACTACAATAGTGTTAGTAAGATTCTGGCCGCTTCTGCCAGGGTCTCTTGTCTAAATACTTATATAAGCCGAAGTCTGGCAACAATGTAACTGGGTGGAACCTTACCACAGCAACTGCTGCATGATGGCAAACCACCTCTCCAACCTACAAGATTACTATAATTCTACAGACACTAAAGCCGAAGTCTGGCAATAGTTGGTTTACTGGGTGGAACCTTGCCTCAGCCGCTGCTGCATGATGGCAAACCACCTCTCTAACCAACAAGATTACTGTAATTCTACAGACACTAAAGCCGAAGTCTGGCAATTATCAGAATAAAAGGTGGAACCTTACCATAGCCGCTACTGCTAATGGCAACCCACTCTGTAACATTATAAGTAAAAGATATACAGTCTGCGAGGTAAACTACTCACACTCTGACTGCTCATCACTACTGGATGAAGAGTCCACATCGGCTCTCATAAAGTTCAACCACGGTTTTATACGGTCAACGGCAACGACAGAATTGTATTTACGATTCCGTTTCCTGGTTATCGGTGTATCCTCGATCTGATACCTGTCATTTCCTAATGACGCGATAATACGATACGGACCTTGGTACTTGGGTATCAGTTTCCTACTCTGTCCCGTGGCTGGCGGTTCTCTCTCTATGCTCACTAAGTCCCCGACCTTGAACTCTTTAGGCTGAGTTGCCTTTTCGTCGTAGGATTGTTTTTGTTTATTTTGATAGCTACTGATATACTTATCGATTTCCAGACGAATCTCCTGCAAAGAGTCTTTTCTAGCAGTTATATCGTCTTCTAAACTAAATCTAACTCTACCTTCAGTCATACCAATGAGATTCGTGCCAAATAACGCCTGAGAGGGGGTCTTACCTATACCCTTATTAATTGTGTTGTTCAACCCCCACTGAACTGCGTGTACAGACATATCCCATCTTTTTTCGTCAGCACTACTACACTTTGCGGTAAGAGCATCAAGCAACGTACGATTATAACGCTCAACCTGACCGTTGGCCCGAGGCGTCGCAACAGCATTTAACACGTGCCTAACACCCAATCGGTCTAGGTAATCGGCAAACTTAGAACTTGTAAAACACGACCCTCTGTCAGATATTATTCTTTTGGGTATTCCAAAAATGCTGAAATATTCTGAGAGTCTGTCAATTACAACGGATGTTTTAGTGCTTTTAACCGGCCGTAGCATAATGAATTTCGTATAGGCATCAATGATTACTAGTAAATGTGTGTTGCCCCTAGAGCTTTTCACGAACGGACCAACGTGATCAATGTGTAATGTACTAAACGGAGAATCAACTTTGGGTATCGGATGCAAAAATGGCTTTTTCTTTGTCGTTGATTTAGAATACGCGCATTCGAGGCAAGACTCCACGTATTTCTTTACGAAGCGTCTCATCTTGCTGAACCAAAAGGTTTCCTTAACCTTGGCAAGAGTTTTTTCGAAAGCGAAGTGGCCTATGTCATCATGACATTGTTTTAAAATTTGCCAGCGCACCCCTTTTGGAACTACCCATCGTTCACCCTGATCCGTTATGCGATAAAGTTTATCATTTTTAACGACGAAATTCTTGGTTACATCTACCACACTAGCTGACCCGGGGTCACGTAAGATTGTAATTTTTCTCTGCACTTCAGAGTCTGCTTTCTGTACTGTACTCAGCCAGGCCGAGCCCTGATCATCAATTCTAGCTATTTCAATAGTCGTGCAACTCTGTTCGGACGTAGTAATATCGTTTGGGGGAGGATTCCTACTCAGAGCGTCTACGTGACTCATACTTTTACCCGGTCGATATTCAACCGAAAAGTTGAACTCTTGCATGGCAATCCACCACCTCGCGACACGGGGGATTAGATCTCTCTTTAAAAATGTAGCACGTAGCGAGTTGCAATCAGTAAGGACCTTAAACTCTATACCTATTAGATAGACACGAAACCTCTGCAACGAAGCTATCACGGCTAATGTCTCAAGTTCGTACGCTGTCATGTGTTGTTCGTCGGCAGTAGTCTGTCGGCTAAAGTAAGCAACGGGCTTGAGGATACTGTTTTTGTCACGCTGCATCAAGATACCGGCAATCCCTATCTTACATGCGTCAGTGTGAAGCTCGGTACTAGCCTTTGGATCGTATAACGACAATGTTGGTTTCTGTAGTAACTCCGCTTTTAACTTGTTAAACGCCTGGACTTGTTCATCTGACCAGATCCAAGGGGCGTCCTTTTTTAATAAACTGGTAAGTGGTTTTGCGACCATTGCAAAATCTTTAACAAAACGGCGAAAGAAACTACAAAGACCAATAAACTGCCTAACGTTTTGTTGGTTGGTTGGCTGCGGGAAATCTCTAACAGCTTCAATTTTTCTACTCCCTGGTTTAATCCCATCTTTGTTAAGCTCAAACCCTAGATAGTCAACAGTACGTTTAAAGAAACAACATTTCGAAAGCTTAAGCGTCAACCCTGCTTCCTGAAAAAGTTTCAGAATGGTTTCCAATTTCGCCAATCCTTCTGCTACCGTATTAGAAGGTATAATAATATCGTCCATGTAGGCAGAAGCATTGCTGTTGTTGGTTCCTAAGACCATATTTATCATTCGCATAAAATTTGCTGGGGCATTGGCTAACCCAAACGGCATTCTATTGAACTCGAACTGTCCTTCGGGCGTAACGAACGAAGTCTTGTGACGGTCAGCCTCATTAATAGCAATCTGGTAATACCCAGATGCCAGATCGAGCGTCGTG
>BHDV01005356.1:46552-71784 GCA_005406045.1 Adoxophyes honmai
GGTTTAAGTATGATTGTCGTTAACCTGCGACCATTGTCGATAACCTGACTATGAATTGTCGTTCACCTGTACATCAAAAACTTTGTGGACCTATATCTTCTAAACTAAAGGAAATATTTTGTTCCCTCTAAGTTATTTCGGTTATTTGATTACATTTTTAGCTATTGTCTAAAAAAAATTTGAAGAAAAACACACTTTTAAAAAAAATGCAAAATTAATTCATTGTTGCCACTTTTTTGAGAAAGAGCCCTCCGTTTCGTCGTTCACGAAAGGCGACAATTATTATGTAAATATTGCTGCCATTTTTATGTAACTTAAAATCGTAAATTTATAAAAAATGCCTCAGTACCTTAGTAAGTTTTCTCCCTTGAGGGTTACTTTCGTTTCACCATTATCAATGTGTCCTTCATGGATAGCCTACTGCTTTAACACTACACTATAACCTTTGAGGTTTTAATTTAATTTGGTTACATCAAAATTAATTAAATGGGTAACCTGAACAATTAAAAAGTTCGGCGAGATGTTGAATTTGTTCCATTACATAATTATGTACTTGGTAAAGGAGTACTGTTAACATTTAAATTAATTCATTAAAAATAACTGGTGACTTTGTAAGGTATATACCGATATACTCATGGGCTCTCTACATTTTGTGATGTTTTATTTTTATAATTTCACTAGCGACCAATGCTATGGCTTCCACTTGTGTTACATTAATCATAGCCAACACTGTTTCAAAATCTCAAAAGCAAAGCGCCATTCTGTCTAAACAATACCTAAAACTCAATTTAGTGCGAGCCTATCCCCCGCCATGGTGCGTAGCTCCAGATGATGGGCTTCTGCAGCTGCTTTCGTTTTTTAGGGCTCCGTACCCAAAGGGTGAAAACGGGACCTTATTACTGAGACTTCGCTGTCTGTCCGTCTGTCACCAGGGTGTATCTCAAGAACGGTAAGAGATAGGCAATTGAAATTTTCAGAGATGATGTATTTCTTTTGCCGCTATAACAACAGATGCTAAAATCAAAATAGTAATAATACCTAATTAAGGGGGCTCCCATACAAAAAACGTGTTTTTTTTTGCTTTTTTTGGTACGAAATCCTTCGTGCGCGAGTCCGACTCGCACTTGGGTGTTTTTTTTATTTCTCTGTCACGAGGTGATAACTTTGCATCAGGTATACATTTGAGCTTGTTCGTCCTAAAGGTCACAGCACACATATCAACTCGGAAAAGGATCGTCACCGTATCGCCTTTCGCCTCGCCATCAACCAGGCGTCAATCCAACGTATGCACGTAACGTAAGCGTATCAGCAGCTCCTGTACGTCAACTCGGCTACGGCTAGGCGACACCGCGCTTACGGCTCGCCGACTGCTGGCTGACAAGGACAGGGGCAAGGGTGGACGAAGAGATGCGAGCTCGCGTACGGAGAGACGTAAGCGCGGCGACGACGAGCCGTAAGCGCGGGAACTGCAAGTTGACCACGCACCGCACCGCGGTTAGGAGCCTGTTCCGAGACGAGGCGGTTACGTTACGATTCCGATTAGTGTGCGTTGCAGTAGGGAGTTTCATACAAACAATACTGAACGACTCGAGGCGATACGGTGGCGATTCCTTTCCGAGTTGATATGTGTGCTGTGACCTTAACTCGTATAGAAATCAACTATAATAATAAGGTATTCGAGCTAAAATAGCATATCCAGCTCATAAGACATGTTATAACATCACGTCCGAATAACCAATGGAGACTCGAAGTGAAAGTTTAACAGACAGAAAGAGCTACTTTCAGATTATTAATGTAAGTACTAGACTGGATTATTAATACAAAAGTTGTTACTGAAACTTGAGTACACCACTCCATTGATTTATGACTAAAGTTGAAGTGATAATAATAGTTCATTCATATCTTCTTGCAAGTTGGAGCATCATAACTTGTCTTGTGACGTTGGTGGGATAATAGGTTCTTATCGAGACTCGATTCTTTCATCGTACCGTAAGATGAAAGAAAACTATGGAGTCGACATTAATATTAAAAATGTACCTAATTATACTCACTAATTTTCTGAACCTAAAATACAATAACTCTATTTAATAATGTTAATTTCACGAAATGTTAAAATGTGTATCTTATGTACCAAGTCATTAAAACTAACAATCAGTTTCATTTTTTACAATTAATAATGATTCATCAAGGTTAAGATTAGAAGGACAGCAAAACGAAAGAAACTTGTTTATCCTCGTTCTGCCCAATGTGCAATCACATATTCAAATTTGCCACTTCCTGACTAAAAGTTCCACATTTGGCGATTTTGATTTGCTCGTTTCTGATTGGTTGAAATATTGGCCAGTTAGCAATCAAGGCTTTTTGTTTAACTGGCTTGCATTTGCCTGTCAGTGTCACGCCTCGTGTTAAAGATGGCGAAACTTGAACATACAATTTTCGGTAAAAAATGTCTTGGGCAGAACCCATCAAAATGAAATTGTGCTTAATTAAGAACATTGGGCAAAAACCAGATGTTCATTTAAAAAAGCTTGGGCAGAACGAGGATATGGCTAACATACACGTAACAGTATACTTGCGCAAGCCTGGACTTGCACAAATAGACGTATATTATATTTGCGCAATTATCTTCCAACACACGTAACAGTATACTTGTGCAAGTCCAGGTTTGCGCAAGTATACTGTTACGTGTATGTTAGCCATTAAATTTATTATTTGTTGATAAACATTTGAAACATTTGAAAGTCATGACATTCAAAAAGCAATGAGACGGAGATGGGCGATTCTAGGTACAATGTGGGTTTATTTATAACTGCTCAATTGTATTTTACCCCTTTATCACAAAAGTATTCGGTATCAAAATACCAAATTGCATAATGCCTAGTTTTATGTTTTGAACACTGGCATGTTAATAACAGCCTGATGAGGTAGACAGTAAATTAATTTCATTAAAATTATAAATAAAAACCGGCCAAGTGCGAGTTTGACTCGCGACGAAGGGTTCCGTACCAAAAACAGCGAAAAAAACACGTTTTTGTATGGGAGCCCCCTTAATTATTATTATTTTGATTTTAGTATTTGTTGTCATAGCGGCAACAGAAATACATCATTTGTGAAAATTTCAACTCTCTAGCTGTCACGGTTCGTGAGATACAGCCTGGTGACAGACGGACGGACAGACAGCGAAGTCTCAGTAATAGGGTCCTGTTTACCCTTTGGGTACGGAACCTTAAAAATACTGTTTGACATTTTTATGTATTATGAGTCCCTGATTGGGTTTCATGCGACGGGCAATGGAGGGAATGTAGCCCTAAGAGGAGATGGCGAGATGTTTTAGACCATTTCAGGTCTGACTGGCGAGTTTTAGTCAAAAGAGACGAGTGGAAATGAAAAGGGGAAGCTAACAGTGGGATTCCTTAAAAACTACGAAAATAATAATAACAGTGGGATACTTTGTTAACTACTAAAAAAATAGTCCACAAAAATTAAAAAATAGAGGTTTTAATAAATTATGTGATGTAATGAGGTAGTTTAGAGTCCAAAACTTACGGTTGAGCTTAAAAATCTCGTAATCTGAACATTTCTCATTTACAAAGTTAAGAGACGTGGAATAGTCATGGTTTCAACTACAATGGATTGTATGTAACATTTCTTGTGCTTTGCCTACTCCTGGTGTAATGTATGTATGTATGTATAAATGTTACATGGTTTCAGACATAATACATAATAATGTTCGCACATAGACATAGTAGTCAATTCTTTCAAGCCTTGCCAATTTCAGCCCACTACAAATCTTCCGAGCTATTTTTATCTTTCGAAAACCTTTAAGCCCTCAAAGGGATATTTGTATCATAATAATGACTCCCATTAGGCCGGTCTATCTTGTCTCGTCAGAGACATCGAATATTATACTTGAGTTAAATGTAAGTCGGTTTATACAGGCTGTTGTTAAAACCCTTGCTATATTTCGAAGCGTACTTATATTTTTCATAATGTCCTTATTGATGCAAAGTTTGATTTAGAAACATAGTTTTCCTCTTAAGTCGGTTAAGGAAAGACCTTAGTCCTCGTCAACTTTAATCTCGAGGTCGTTATGAATTTGTGCCTATCTTATATTGAGATATTAGCTACTTTATGTTTTTATTTTGAAGCCATTAAACCGCAGTCTAGGGTTTAGTAACATGCTGTATATCGCTCAGATCACCTATAAATAGCATAACTAAACATCTCATTAGACCCACTAACTTGAAGGACCTAAACAACCTTCATTAGTAATCAATACCCACCCAGGCGCTAGTACGTGGTCACATCAGGAGCCCTAACACGCTATTTTTATTTCCCATTGAAACGTAAGCCTAAGGAAATAGGTTTAGGTATGCTTTAGGCGCCAGGCTACCAACCTGTCACTATTGCACCTCTTCCATATTTGCAAACGTAAAACTATCCTAGAAGTGCTGCAAAGCGTGATATAGTCATAATCATGGTTTTGTCTATATCACGTTTCGTGTGCTCTGCCTACCCCATTCGGGAACACAGGCGTGATTTTATGTGTGTATGTATGTATTGAAACGTAAATAGCATACACACACACGCACGCGCGCACGCAATCACACTCACAATCATACAGACACATACATACAACGAACTTGTATTCCCAAAAGGGGTAGGCAGAGTATACGGCACGTTGCATAAACAAAACCATGCATGACCATTTAATTTTTTTCATTTCGTTTTGTAGCTAACTTTACTTTCTAGCCATGTCGACTAAAACTGGATTTAACTCGTTATAATTACTTTTTAATTATGTAGGAAACACATAGTGTGCTACTTATGCAAGTTGTCACACATCTATAACTATAAAGATCACTCATTTGACATACCCCGTTAGTTTCATTCATTAATTAACCTCTTTATACATGCTCCTTGATTTCAGATACTCTTGACATTACATGTCTCTAAAAATCCCATAAAAGTAAATTAACATTTCGCTTACCTGTATATTGGAACGGCAGACATTTGCAATACTCTGCTACAATACGCATCATGTGCGTCGCTATGCATTTCTGGAAATAACTCGCGCTGATGCCTTTGTCCTAAAAAAAAAGAGTGACAACTTCATACGCGACCGTCCTTGGGAATGAGAGGGGGCGGGACGAGGTCGTCATAGCCACAAAACCAAAACGTACCGAAGTCAATCATGTGTATGTACAGTCGCGAACCGGGATTGTTGAGCCACTTGCCACTGTTCGCAATTTAGACGTGTAGGCAATGAGCGATGTGACCAACTAGATGTCAGCTATTGGATTAGTATTACACGACCAAGTTACGAACATTGGTAAGTGGCTCAACTATCCTAGTTCGCGACTGTACTAGGTACCTACACTTTTCGTGCCTGCATAACAATTTTGGCGTATGCACATAAAACTATTTAATTGTGGTAGTAGCATTTATACATATCTAGTTGTTTGATTTATTATAAAAATAATCAGCATGTAGTGTGTTCTGCGCCACACACACTCTCCCAGTATTGTACCTATATACAATACAATTGTATTTTAACATCATTATTACTTTAATGACGACACTAAATTTTTGGCGACGATTTCAAATTTTGCGAAAAGCAGGATTATTATGGTTTAAAGTGTACCTAATGTGCATTTTTTACAGTAAGCTTCAGGAAAACACCACCACCTCTCATGCCTAGGGAGCGTAATAATTCTAACATGATTCGGACTTTCTGAGATATTTATGATCTCAAAGCTAATCTCAATATATTTCATTTTTATAAGATCAACTGAAAGGTTCAGTAGTACCCGATTGAATTCGTTTTATTTCGCCCAATAGAAAAAAAAGCCGGTCCCTTTTGAGCCCCGACGGTACAATTGAGTTTAAGGAACGTGTGAAATTCTGGGAAACGGAGTAATATTTACATTGGCGGACGAGACGTCTTATTTCCTATACCCTCTCATCTTCTGCCGAATATGCCGATGAGGCTTACAATAACATATTACGTGCTTGGATTATCAAGAAGTCTTGGTAGTTTGGAAGTGTTTTATGTGGATGATGTGTTAATGTTACGTACATTTACATAGATAATAACCATACGCGTTATATATTCACGAACCGGGATTGTTGAGCCACACTTGTTACTGCTCGCAATTTAGACGTGTAATCAATGACCGATGTGACGGACTAGATGTCAGTTATTGGATTAGTATTACACGACCAAGTTACAAACATAGGTTAGTGGCTCAACAATCCCTGTTCGCGATGGTACCTATTTACAATTTTAAAGATACTTTTACAAAGATACCAACCGGAACCCCAAGGCACTTGTCCCACCGCCAGCGAGTAAGCGATAAACTAGTAGAATTAGTACTAGAAACGAGTGGGCGAGCGGCGAGTAGCGAGTGTTTTAATTTGAGAACATCGCTTACTCGCCGGCGGTGGGACAAGTGTGCCTGTTTTACCTCCACGCTGAACACTGCTGCTTTGCTGCTTTGTGGCCATTTTAAGAAAAAAATGGTGCTCACAATTCTGCAACTTACATTAAAGTGGAGTCCAAAATTAGACGAACTAACTTGACAGTTCATTGTGCACTAAAGTTGCCACAGTTTGGCCAGTGCTGTAAATATCGATGTTTAAAATAAAAAGTCTTGTTATAAAATCGATGTTTAAAGTAAAAAGTCTTGTTGTCTTTATTATTGTGTTTGGAATCAAACTAATAATTTTACTAAGTAAATGAATAATAATAAAAATGGTATAAATTAAAAATACACCAACTCGAATCAATTTTGTTAGTAAAATCTTACATCCATCAGATCATATTAAATCGCTATAAATTACAGTAGTTCGTCCATATTTGGCAAATATGTATGAGTGTGAAAGTTTCGACGAATTACTTGATAAAATATAAATAGAATCAGATTTATAGAAAGCACATGGTAATATCGACATAATATTTATGTCGACATAAACTTATCACTATTTATTTTTTCCTATGTCTGGCAACATTTTCGGCTGTCAAGTTAGTTCGCCTAATTCTGGACTCCACTTTAATTCGGAATTGTAATTCTTGTTACCCAAATCAAAGTGACACTGTGTTGGTTTTTCAAAATATAAATTGTTTCTTAATGTAATTTCGTAACAAAATTTAAGGCTGATAATTATAAAGCCCCAAAGCCAACAAATTCCTGAGTCCTAGAGTACACAAACGTTTATAAGTAAACAGGAAAATAAACTGTGATGCTGTAATAATGACACTGTTGCTAACAAAATTCGAGAAAAGTAAGCAAAAGCGACTTCTTAGCACAATTACATTAATGCGATTTAATTTGCAATTCTGAACGGCTCAACTGTTACCAAGTTGTTTAGGTATAATGAAACTTTATGGAAAATGAGTTGTTATAACGTGTGCTGTGTGCTTTTTACTATAATATTATGGGGGCGAAAAGTCGGTAATTCTTGACATACACATACATACATATATTATTCGCACGCCTGTATTTCCAAGAGGGGTAGGCAGAGCACATGGATTCAAAAATCCAGTGCCACATTTAGCAATTTCAGCAGGGTAACCAGATGGTTAAACGTGACATTGCAGTGACGGGTTGCTAGCCCATCTCCCACAATACACTAACCCCTTTCCCAGAGTCGACTCTTACGACACCCACGGGAAGAAAGGGGGAGGTGCTATTCTAACCCGGCACCACGTAAAACGTGGACGTAATTCTTGACGACGTCCAGTAAACTTGTAACACAAGGAATTCGAGTGTTTTTGCTCTTTGGAAATTTATTTTTACACATATTAAGGCGTGGTAGCCCAATGGTTCGACCTGTGGCCTCTCAAGCAGAGGGTCGTGGGTTCAAACCCCGGGCTCGCACCTCTGAATTTTTCGGAATTTATGTGCGATATCGAATTTGATATTTACCACGAGCTATTCGGTGAAGGAAAAACATCGTGAGGAAACCTGCACACAGCGACGAAGCAATTCAATGTTGTTTATGAAATTCCCAATCCGCACTGGGCCCGCGTGGGTACTAAAGCCCAAGCCCTCTCATACTGAGAGGAGGCCTGTGCCCTGCAGTGGGACGTATATAGGCTGGATGATGATGATGATGATGATTATTATTAGTAGTTTACGATGTTAGCTGTTTCCCGCGACACTGTCTGCGAAAAACGTCCTTCGCTGGAAATTAAACTAAATACAGGGTGTCTGGAAATTTACCGTAAATATTTTGACCAGTGGTCTGGTATACGCGTCTGAAAACCCCTGTGAAATTTTCCCCGGAATTTTCATGTAAAAAATACGAAAATTTGAAAATATTCCCTAGTCTTTTAGGCCGGCCACATACATTCGGAATTTTTCCGTTCGGAATCTCGAATCGGACTTTCCGAACGCAGTCGATCCATACAAAACCAATGGACCGCCACACACATTCGGAAAAATTCCGTTCGGAATTCCGAACGGAAAGCTTGCGAATGTGTGTGGTGGTCCATAGATTTTGTATGGATTGACTGCGTTCGATTTTCCGATTCGGGATTCCGAACGGAAAAATTCCGAATGTATGTGACCGGCCTTATACTCCGGCTCTTAGTCGACCGCGTAGCATCGCAATCTCGAACGATTGCGGGTGCGTACGCGCCGACTAACGGGACTTGCGTACGGGACGTAAGGTAAGTAAAACACAGGATGCAATGATCTGAAAAGCGATTAAACCTTTGTCACCTACAAGGTCAATAGTTAATAATTTTAAACAAAAAAAAAACGACTTCAAATTAGCAATATTTTGAAAGTATTCTGTTTACTGAATGTAAAATCTTGACTTCATCAACAAATTACCGAAAACGCCGTACATCTCCATATAAAATTTGAAGAGTTCCCTCGATTTCTCCAAGATTCCATCATCAGATCCTGGTTTCGTGCCAATGGGACCAATTTCCGATTTGGAGTTATACCCTTTCGATTAAAAAAAATTTGAAAATCGGTCCACGGGTTTTCGAGTTATCGAGTAACTTACACACAAAAAAATAATAATTACCATCAGCCCCGATGATGTAAGTTGTGCAATTCGTTCGGCTCAGAACTGGAAAAGCCCTGGGCCGGACGGGTTGCATAACTTCTGGATTAAATGGTTTCGTTGTTCGCACGAGCGATTGGCTACGCAATTCCAAGAAGCTCTTGTGTCCGGTTCTCTACCATCTTTCTTAACCACTGGTGTCACCTTCCTGCTCTATAAGTCCGGTAGTACCACGGAAGCTAAGAACTACAGACCCATCACGTGCTTGCCCACCTTATACAAGCTCCTTACATCCATTTTGAGAGCAAAAATAAACTCGCACGTTGTTGAAAACAACATTTTGGCCTACGCTCAAAATGGATGTAGGGTTGGGTCCCGTGGTACTAAAGAGCTCCTTCTCATTGACATGACCATTGGCCAGCATGTCCGGCGGACCAAGGGGACCATGTCGGTTGCGTGGATTGACTATAAGAAGGCCTATGATTCGGTGCCTCATACGTGGCTGAAGAGAGTCTTAGAGTTGTACAAAATTGATGCAACTTTAAGATTCTTTTTGAGCACGTGTATGGGGCAGTGGAACACAGTTCTTCGTCTGCCAGGTAACCGAGATGGTCTCATTGATCCGCAGGACTTTATAAGGATTGAGCGAGGCATCTTCCAGGGCGACAGTCTGAGCCCTTTGTGGTTCTGTCTAGCTTTGAACCCTCTCAGTACTCTACTGAGGGATTCCAAGCTAGGCTGTCATTTTTTGAGAGGGGGTGAGATTATTTCTCACCTATTGTATATGGATGACCTGAAACTGTTTGCACCAAAAAGCCAAGACTTGATAAAGTTACTAAAAACTACTGAAGCTTTTAGTAATGGGATCAAGATGGAATTTGGTGTCGATAAGTGTGCGGTCATGCATGTACAACGGGGGAAAGTTGTGAATTCTACGAATTTACAACTTTCTGAGACAATAACTCTCAAGTCTCTCTCAGAAGCTGAAACCTACAAGTACTTGGGTATGTCACAGTCTTTGGGTATCGTGGATAGTGATATTAAACAGGCGGTATCGGAGCGTTTCTTTTGCCGTGTGACAAAAGTACTAAATAGTCTTTTGTCAGGCGGCAACAAGATCCGAGCTCTGAATGCCTGGGTGATACCACTCCTCACATACTCCTTTGGCGTACTCAAGTGGACTCAGACTGAGCTGGACGCCCTGGATAGAAGAGTCCGTCACCTGCTCACAACACATCGCATGTTGCACCCGCGCTCATCTGTAATGAGACTGTACATCCCGCGGAAATGTGGCGGTCGAGGTATTTTGAATACCAAAAACCTTCACAACCGCGAGGTGTGCAGCCTCAGGGAATACTTCCTTCACAATGAGTGCGCGTTGCATCGCGATGTTGTGGCAGTTGACAGAAACTTCACACCGCTCTCCTTGGCTACTGAGAACTGGCGTAAACCTAAGGTGTTGAGCACGGAAGATCGCATGGACGTATGGAAGAGCAAGGAGCTGCACGGGCGCTTCTACCGGGCCCTACATGGGCCTGATGTAGATTTGCTCGCGTCGGTAAACTGGCTACGCTTCGGCAACCTCTTTGGGGAAACCGAAGGTTTTGTCTGTGCAATTGCTGATGAGGTTGTCAAGACGAATAACTACCGGAAATATATCCGGTCGACATTTGTCGGGCATGCCACCGTCCCGGTGAGTCAATCAGGCATATTATTTCCGGTTGTTCTCATCTTGCCAACGGAGAGTACTTGCACAGACATAACCTAGTAGCCAGAATTATCCACCAGCAACTTGCTCTTCAATACGGCCTTGTAGAATCTGAAGTGCCGTATTACAAATACACACCGACGCCAGTTCTTGAGAATGGTCATGCTACGCTCTACTGGGATCGATCTGTTATCACGGACAGGACTATTGTTGCCAATAAGCCTGATATCGTGATAATAGACCGATCACAGCGCCGTGCAGTGCTCGTCGACATCACCATCCCCCATGACGAGAACCTCGTGAAGGCCGAGAAGGACAAACTCAGCAAGTACCTTGACTTGGCTCACGAGGTGACCGACATGTGGGATGTGGATTCGACGATCATTGTACCGATAGTCGTCACAGCAAACGGTCTCATAGCGAAGAGTCTCGACCACCATCTTAGGAGACTCTCGCTAGACGGTTGGCTCAAGGGTCTGATACAGAAGGCGGTACTCCTTGACACGGCGCGCATCGTCAGGAGGTTCCTCAGTCTGCAGCCCTAACCGCCGGTAGCTTGGGCCTTGCTCCGCTGCCGACGGCATTCTAGATTAGGTTTTTTATACTGTGTTTATTTTTTGTAATTGCATTTTGTATTTTACTTTTTATATTCATATTGTAAAAAACCTAATTTAAGGAAATAAATGTATACTGGAATAATAATAAAAAAAAAAAAATTGGTCGAATTGAGAACCTCCTCCTTTTTGAAGTCGGTTAAAAAGTAAAGCAAAAGTAAAACTAGCCAGTCTTGTTATGATCGACTTAAGCCCGTCACACATTAAGCAGATACGGTAAGATAAATATCTGTCAATATCGCTCCCTATACAATTCAATGAGCTAAC
The DNA here is from genome assembly GCA_005406045.1 of Adoxophyes honmai. Taxonomy (NCBI): domain Eukaryota; kingdom Metazoa; phylum Arthropoda; class Insecta; order Lepidoptera; family Tortricidae; genus Adoxophyes; species Adoxophyes honmai. Next base: position 58,160 of record BHDV01005356.1, read on the forward strand.
ACACACTGCGCAGATTTACCGTCAGGTATCTTTTGACACCGACATAATGGAAAACTCGACTCGATCCACGGTCGGTCCACGGGTTTTCGAGATATCGAGTAACATACACACAAAAAAAAAAAATTAGGTCGAATTGAGAACCTCCTCCTTTTTGAAGTCGGTTAAAAAAAATTGGAAATATTTTACAGGGGTTACAAAATTATTAGCAAAGTGAAGAAATATTCTTTACATTTCTGCACGTATGAAAAATACTAACTTTATAAAGAGGCATGTGCATGCGCATTAAAAAGTAATCTTACCGAAGGTAAAACACATTTTCTGCTCTGCAAGGAAAGTGCTTTTACGTCTTTGGACGAGTCAATGGCCCATAGATCCATGTCGACGTCAAAATAACTGCCATAGGCCAGTGTTATAGAACTGTCAATCATTGTCAAAGTATTCGCAGAATCGAAGATGTACAGCTGAAAAAAAAAAACAAACTATAAAACAAGCTATATTTGTACATCGAACGTAGAAGCCGTAATGGTCTAGCGGTTTGACCTGTAGCCTCTCACAGAGGATCGTAGATTCGAATCCCAGACTTCCGCCTTCGAATATTTTCGGAATTAATGTATGAAATTAAATTTGTTCAATGTGTGTGAAATCCCACTCACGTGAGAACCACAACTCAGAGAATATTCGGTTATCCCATTTCGCCTCATCAACCCAAAAATATTCTATGGTAAAAGTGGCTACGAAACCTGAAACAGCCATGATTTTGTCTATGTAACGGTTGTGTGCTCTGCCTACCACGTTTGGGAGAAGAGGCGTGTTATACTGATGTACATGCAATATGCATGTAACATTTTATCATTTTGTCCGTCACCTTCCCTTAAACAGTTTTTCTTTGAAAGATACCTGTAATAACAATTTTCTGTTTATTCTTCCATCCCGCTGTGCTAATACAATTGTCGAGAACATAAAAACGTCTTTACAATGTCCGATCCGATGTCGCATCGGACGCCATTTTGAGAAAAACAAAATACGTTGGTGGCATGGTGGCATTATTTTTGCTCGTTGGTCGCTCGAGCGCCATAGTGCCAAAGAGTAACATATTATACACATACAAACACGCCTGTGTTCCCAAATGGGGTAGGCAGAGCACACACAATGCGACATAGTCTATTTCACGATTCTAGCATAATTTTAAGTTACAAAACAGATTGATGAATAGACGTATAATAGTGACAAGTTGCTAGCCTGTCACTTAAGCATACATAAACCTATTTCATTGATCGCCTCTTAAGACATCTACGGAAGAAATGGAGAGGTGTCATCCTAACGCAACAGATGAATAGAAGTATAAGAGTGACAGGTTGCTACCCTGTCACCTAAAGCATACGTAAACCTATTTAATCTTTGCTTCTTACGCACATAATACAAAAATGAAGATGACATGTATTGTATTGTATTATCCTAACGCGAATTGTCATGTTTTTTTCATTAAAACGGATAACATAAAAGTACTCTGACCGGTGACCCGGCGTTTTTACTTTTCTCATTACGCCTCGTAAATTAGAAGACAGTCGGCAATTAATACGACAGTAATGAGTCCACCACACTTTATTAATTCGCCACTGTAGCGGTTCTTTGGACAGGTTATCGGACCTGTCACTTAACAGGCTGCATGCCTATTCGCCTGTTATTCAAACTGATTCATTTGTCAATTGCTTCATCTGCTACTAGTTAATTTGACAGTTGTTTGATTTGTCAACTGTTTTATTTGCCAACTGTTTCATTTGTCAACTGTTTTATTTGTCAACTGTTTTATTTGTCAACTGTTTTATTTGCCAACTGTTTCATTTGTCAACTGTTTTATTTCCCAACTGTTTCATTTGTCAACTGTTTTATTTGCCAACTGTTTCATTTGTCAACTGTTTTATTTGTCAACTGTTACATTTGTTGACTGTTTCATTTAGCAACTGTTAAATTTACTAATTGAAACTATAAACGTGAAATGTCATCTGCTAGCTGTCACCGTTGCAGTTTGGCCGATAACAGTAGAATCCATTGATTTTTGTCTCACCATAGAACCTAGTTACAGTAAACTTCATATTGAATGACATTGCTTGACGATGAAAATCAATATTAGGTACGTTTAATGTGACAATGTTCTCTGGTGAGTCTGTAACCAATTTGTTCGATAGTAAACTTAGACGCAGGATTCTTAAAGACGATGCGTCATAATCGTAAATTTAATTAGGTATTAATTTTCACATAATGTCTTTAGTGTATGTATACGCTTGTGCAACTAATACAGAAAATCTGTATGTTGAAAAAATCGCAAATTCAATTCTAAAACAACCTTTCAGCTCTTCCATGCTCACTCGCTTATGAATTTAATTTTTACGCATTATAAAGCGCGTTTGTATGTGTTACTGATATATCCCTTAAAGCTGTTAATTTATGTCTTTAGTCGCCTCTTATGACATCCACGGAAAAAATGACATGAAACCTATGAATTGAGAATATTTTATACTCTGGCCACTTACAGCGTGCTCTTCAACTTATCTATACTAACTAATATTATAAAGCTTAAGAGTTTGTTTGTTTGTTTGTTTGTTTGTTTGAACGCGCTAATCTCAAGAACTACTGGTTCGAATTGAAAAAATCATTTTGTTTTAGATAAATCATTTATCGAGGAACGCTTTAGACTGAATAACATCACGCTGCGACTAATAGGAGCGAAGAAATATTGGAAAATGTGGAAAAAACGGGGGGAAATTAGTCACTATTCCACGCGGACGGGGTCGCGGGCACAGCTAGTTTTGAATAAAGTCTTAACAATAAAAAATATTCCAAAAACATCGAAAACAACAGAATTCAAAATTGTATCTTCCCCACAATATTGTATCATTTAATTTAGTAAAAAGATAAACAAGACTTTATTCTGATCGCGTCAACTTAAGCAAAGTTCAACGACCGAAATTTCTTAGTTCGTTTGTTTTCTTCTCATTTTAATTCAAGGAGACACCCAATCAAACTGTCACTTGAACTAAAACCAACGGTTTAGACGACATCCGGCACTTGTACAGACACTTTTATTGCTACATACAAATCGACACCTCCTACGCAGAAGGTCGTAACGTTAAATTTGTAACTTTTCAGGAGAGCGATTTTAAAATACTTTTGTGTTTTGCAAGTTATATGACACTTATTGATTAAATTTTTGGTTCAATCTAGGCGCAGTAGTTTAAGTAACAAGAAATATATATATTTATTGCAATATAAATTATTATTTTGTTAATATTTAACAAAATTTAAAGTTACGACTTTATTCTTTTTGTCTAAAGGTCGTATAAGTATGTTACGACTGTTTACGTTTGAATAAGGTCACATAAACAGGTTGTATATGGTCGTAAGTACGAAGCAAAAAGTAGTAACTACGATTTTTACACATGCATAGAGTCGTAACTTCATAGTTACGACGATTTGCACGGGGTACTTATGTTCGTGGCGTATACCTTTGCCAAGATACGACGTCGTAAGTCTGCTGTCATAAGTCGGACCGCGGCCCAATAGAACGGCGAAAATCGTCGAAGGTTGTAGTGCGACGGTTTGCGTGGGACAATTCAAATGATACTACTTTTAGCGACTAGAAAACTCTGTAAATAACAAACATATTTACATTTTTGATTCTGGAAGTTGTAGTTTGGATTAAAATAAATACAATGAGCCAAAAATCTAGTTTTTGGCAAAAACAGCGTTACGACCATTTGCGTCGGAGGTGTCGAAATGCGTATTACCCGTCAAATCTGACATCAAGTTTGTTTACATTTAGTTAAGTACCTACCTCCCTAAACTGCCAGAGTATAGCCGGTTACATAATCCCTAAACCTATTTCCTTAGTCGTCTTCTACAACATCCAAGAAATATTTTTTATTGTTAATTTAGAAATTCACGTCATCACCAACTATCTGAACCAGTAACATTATTATAAGTTAACAGTGATTGTACTCGCTATCGATGGCTTAAACGATTCGTATGAAAAAAACAGTCATTTGTGGAAGTAAATGTCGGTAGAATGAGTCCAACAATAATAAGGAGTCCTGTCCAATACTAAAAAGGCGGTGTTTCTTGATACGGCGCGTATCGTCAGGAGATGCCTCAGTCTGCAGCCCTAACCATCATAATTTATCCGTATTTTTTCCATATAATAGCTAAGGTTTTATATGCGTTTCGGCAGCACCTTCGGAGCACGTGCTTACAAATGTATGGAGTTAGTAGCTGCGTTTCAAACTCGCACGTTTGAACAGCGCTTCGTTGAACGCGTCCTATTCGCCCGGCGCCCTTGAGCAGCGCTTAGCGCCAGCGTCTAGCAGCGTGACTATAAAACCAGCCAAGATTATTTAAAACAAAAAAGACTCGTAATCATAATAAGCCTTTGATTTTTCGGCTACTTATTTTAAGTTTTCCGGGTTTGTTTACAAAAATAGAACAATCTGCCTACGCTTTGCGTAGGAAACAAGATAATGGAGTTCTGATTCGGACGAGAGATTTTTAATCGTGAAATATACTTTGATGTTTGGCTTTGAATGTACTGTATAAATAGTTTAACATCAAGATAAGCTGCGTGGCGTCTGATTTAGAACAAAAACCTCTCCAGTTCTTCTATGGATGTCTTAAAACTAAACTAATACAAACGCTATAGGCTTTAAGTATAGATTAAGGATATAGGTTAAGGTATGCCTTACGCTGGGTTTAGGCGACAGCCTAGCGACCTGTCACTATTACACCTTTTACATCAATATTTCTCTGTCTTTATCTTTCTACGTAATATTACGCTAAAACTGGCTATACTGAGTTTTAGTACGAATTTTTTAAACTTTAAACTAAAAATAATAACGCACATTGCAAAGTTTCCAATAGTTAAAAATACATATTTTTGGGTATTTCTTCATTTTCTTTTAGGTTAAAAACCGTAAACTTAGTAATGGTATTTTTTGCTACCTTTCCAATACAGAGCTCTAAAACGTAGTCAATTACTGTCTTGTATGTTTTAGCCGACGTGCAAGAAACTGTTTTCCACGAAAGTTGTCAATTCTTCCAGTTTTTGTTTTTGCTGAGATAACAAAGTACCTTTGAAAACATTTTCTGGGACAGTTACAGTTTTCTCGTGCGTAATTGAATTCGCAAGCACACTGTTTAGATAAGAAAGTTTACCTAACTTAATTAACTAGCTTTAGGTACAGTCAGCGTCTGATACATGTATACACTTTAGTACCTTTTCTAATTAACCTCATATTTGAACTCTCGCATGAAATTGTCACTGCGATCACAGTGACAAAGTACCAAAGTGTAACCATGTATCAGACGCAGACTGTACTATTTTTCATATTTTTTTAGCCTTGAATTGTGCTCAAAGTGGCTGCCGAATGTCGTAATCCATCTACGTGATTTTTCGTGTGCTTTGCCTACACCATTTAGGAATACAGGCGTAGGCATAGGCGTAGGCGTATATATTTGGACTTTGAAACGTAATATCGTTTATGACGAGAAGAAGGATGACTGTGAATGAAGCGAGAAGGCTCCCTAAGAACTCGAGTTCTTTTAAATGAAACCGTAAGGGTCAATCTAGATGCCAATGACAACTCACCAGACGAAAACTGCCCACAATGTAACCGTTCGGGTAAATCTAGACGCGAATCACCAGGAGAGAACAGCTCGCAATCGAATCGTTCGGGTAAATCTAGACTCGACTCACCAGTCACTAAGAGGAAACTGCACGCAATGGAACCGTTTGGGTTAACCTGGACGGGACTCACCACTCACCAGTAGGCTTCGCACGGCAACACGCTCTAGTTGCGTCGCGCGCAGGATAGTCAACCCGTCATATTCTGACGTCTCAAATTAGACAGTGACAGGTATAGTCTATCTCGCGCGTATCTCTACTCGCGCCTTGTTGTGTTAAGAGGAAATATGCCGGTCGAGGGAATTGACAAATAGGTATTTGCTAAATCTATTGCTGTCGCGCCGTGAACTGCCCAGACGACGTCAAGTGCGATAAGAACAACTACAGCTCGGACCGAAAATACCTATGAAAATTATTCAAAAACATCGTTTCGTAGTCCCCTGATTTCTTCTCCAAAACGTAACCGATTAAATATGTTTTTTCATGAAATGTTTAAAAAATGTCATAACTGTGTTTTTATGTTCTTATATTTTGATATAATTGTGTTAAAATTGGTTTCTAGAGGTTTGAACACGACGGAAAAAACTTACCAATTTTTCATGTTTTTGAAGGTTAATATCTCCTTTAATAAATCAATAAAGAAAAAAAGGAAAACATAGGAACGTGCTATAATATATCATCAGATTGTTGATGTAAAAAATCATTGTTCTACGGGTTCATTGGTCCAGCGAGAAATCAGGGGACTACGTTTCCATACAAAATATGACCGCTCCATTTCCTCTTAAGCCTGCTGTAGGCAATGGCCCGCAACGAAATCATTCGGGTAAATCGAGACACGACTAACCACTCAATTGAATGGAACGCCCTGCAATGGAACCGTTCGGGCGCTTGTGCACTAACATGAATTTTCCGCCAGGCCATCCAGGTTTTTAATATCTGTCGCGCCGTCCCGCTCACGTTAATACTATTTCATGTAAGAGCAAGCGAGACGAGACTACGTAAAAAGCCGGACCGTAAAATTCATGGTAGTGCACAAGCGCCCTTCGGGTAAATCTAGAATCTACACGCAACTCACCACTCACCAGTAGGCTTCGCACGGTAACACGCTCTAGTCGGCTCGCGCGCGGGATTGTCAACCCGTCATTTGACGTCTCAAATTAGACAGTGACAGGTATAGTCTATCTCGCGCGTATCTCTACTCGCACCTTAAGGGCGCTTGTGCACTACCATGAATTTTCCGATCCGGCCGTCCGGTTTCTCAAGGTCTCTCGCGCCGTCCCGCTCACGTCAATACAATTTAATGGAAGAGCAAGCGAGACGAAACCTCAATGAAAAAGCCGGACCGTAAAATTCATGGTAGTGCACAAACGCCCTATCCCTTTTCTTCAATGCAGTAAGTAACACGAAATGGGACCGTTCGGGTAAATCTGACGCAAGTCACCACTTACCAGAAGGGAACTGCCTGCAATGGAACCATTTGGGAAAATTTGCTGACCATTGATTGTAAGATCCAGCCCTTCTGTGGTTTCTTTTCCAGCAATGAATGTCGTATTTCGTGGCGCAAATTTACTGAAAAAAAAAAACTTTTATGCGTTACAATCCTTTTAGTCAAGCTGTGGTCTTTATTACATACATTCATTATACATACATATTCTCACGCTTGTATTCCCAAAGGGGTAGGCAGAGCGCATGAATTCAAAAATCCAGTGCCACGTTTAGCAATTTCAGGGTAACCAGATGGTAAAACGTGACATTGCAGTGACAGGTTGCTAGCCCATCGCCCACAATCCACTAACCCTTTCCCAGAGTCGACTCTTTCGACACCCACGGGAAGAAAGGAGGAGGTGCTATTCGAACCCGGCACCACACGAGGCTTTACTTAATCAATTAAAAGTCATCTAAACGTTAAATAAAACATAAATAACGTGGATTTACGATAAAGAGCCAGACAGAGCATGTCGCGCGACACGTTACTCAAAATCGTAGCTATTTCGCGTTACTATAGTGTAATGAAACTCGGTACTGTTCAGATACTGGTTTACTTGTTCTTACTTATTCTTACTTATAAGTACAATGTTTCAATCAACTGCCAACTGACTAACTCTCCTCAGACAATGATTCCTTATTTATACTACGACTTCCCCTTCTCCGAGCGTACGTTAACAACCACCACAAATCAAATCTACCCGTTTATTTTATACAGTTTCACTTTTAATGTTAACAATACCCACAATTTACTGTCTTTACTTAATTATACAATAATCATCATAACAAAACTATAATATATTTTAGAAATCACAACAATAGCGCGCTAGTTTGTGTTACCGAGTGACTATTTCATTCTTGCTTGGACTTTTACAAAAAGTGCTGTTCGCGACATTCGTTACGCTGTGTGTGGATCATCAATCATATGTGTAAGCCCCTTAATAAACCGGCAATTACATAGAATCGTTCACCGCACGTGCGCCGGTGACCAAGAAATTGTAGAGAATAGTAGTCGGCCGCGTTCGGCGAGCGACAACAGTTTAAGGGTCTGCGCGGACGACAGACTATCCGTCACGCACTTTTTATTCACAGTCACAGAGTGACAGACTTTTTGTGCGCCGCAGACTCGATCGCACAAAAAGTGTGCCTTTTGCGCTGCAAATGCATAGGGACCCCCCTCCGCTCAGACACCGCACACAGCACGCGGGTCGCCGTATACGGTCCACCGTCCACGACCAAAAAATGCCGTGCACAAAGCCTAGTTCGAACTTGGTTAGTATTTTAGTCGAGTAGTGAGTAAATTAGTAACTAAACGTGTCTGAACGATGCACATTTTGTAGAGTTTCATTGTTCAAAAACATTTGGTTACTAGTTAAGTTACTCGCTACTCGACTAAAATACTAGCCTATTCTGAGGCTTTAGCCTGACTTAGGCTGGTTTTAGTGTCACGCGCACCGTAAGTACGGATCGCTCCGCGCAGACCGATGTGTATTGTGTACCTATCTGTCTATCTGACCGCGCGGACGGTCATCCGTACGGACCCGCCCGGATTACTCTAAAACGCTCCCTAAGCCTAACACAGATCTGTTTGCGAGGAGCTAAAACAGTAAGTGACAGCGGTCGGCGGACAGACAAGAGTGTAAAGAAATTGACCGACGTAGTTTGATGCAAGTTCGGCGCCCGCATTAAGAGGTAACACTCCGGTCGAGCGAGTTGAACAGTAGATTTGCTAAATCTATTGCTGTCGCGCCGTGCCCTGCGCACACAACGTTGAGTGCGATAAGGACAACTGCAGCTCGGACCAAAAATACCTATGAAAACTACACAAAAACAACGCTTCGTAGTCCCCTGATTTCTTTTCTAAAACTTAACCGATTAAATATTTGTTTTCATTAAATGTTTTAAAAATGTCATATCTAGCTGTGTTCCTATGTTCTTATATTTTGATATAATTGTTTTAAAATAAAATTGGTTTCTATAGGTTTGAAGACAACGGAAAAACTTACCAATTTTTCATGTTTTTGAAGGTTTATTATCTCTTTTAATAATCAATAAGGAAAAAATTAAAACATAGGAACATGCTAATATATCATTAGATTGTTTATGTAAAAAATCATTGTTCTACGGGTAATATCCAGCGAGGAATCGGAGGACTACTTTTTTATGGAAATACGACCGTACCATTTCCCCTTAAGCCATGTCCAGAAGTACGCGCGAATTTGCCGCGTACATTGCTTCTTTACGATGCGTCGTAGTTTAATTAAGCGTGACAAATGCAGCAATGAATAGCCAAACGCGTTCAAAATCGCGGCGTATTCGCTCCTTCTGGATAGGGCCACTCAGTATAATTGCCTCTTCAAGTTGTACACTTTTAATTAATGCGTAAAACATAATCCCAAATGATTAATTAATTTTCATCCGACATTGCTGTCCGTGAAATTGGGTCGAATCGGAAAACAAAAGGTGAACGATTATCGAAGCTCCTTCCGATGAATATTTTTGCGGCAAATTTATGCAGGATCACGCTTGACCTAGTTTTTTCAAGCTTAAGATAAAAAATATACCGTTTAACGATCTATTTGTATCATCATCATGAACAGCAGCAGCCAGAACTGAAGACATCTACTCTTCTCTGGATGTTCATTGTGTACTATAGCATTTAAATACAAATAATGTCAAAATAAAATCAGATGACAAAATATGAAATACCTATGTCCAGGTAAAAAGGGTATAAAAGGTAATCTACTATATAAAAATAAGTCGTGTTTTCCTTCCTGACGAAATACCTCCAGAACGCACGAACCGATTTGGCCAATTCTTTTTTTAAAATGTTCGTTGAAGTTCAGGGAAGGTTAGTAAAATGAGAAATTGTGGAAAAAAATAGTGTAACATACTAAAAAACTAAAAAATCGTTCTCCCATACAACTTTTTCAACTCCAAAAAACAGTAAGCGCCGCAATATTTCATACATCTTACGCGTTTTTGTTAAAATCTTCTCTCTTTAGCTCAAGAACGACGGAAGCGCCGCTGATTTTCATACGTCTCCCGCTTTTTTGCGAGCAAAATAGGCGAAAGTTACTTACATTTCGTTAATAAATTAACCCTTATTCCCTAAGATACGCATCTGTCAAAATATATACTGAACTGACAAATTTTGACATTATTTACAGCATATTATCACTAGCCAGCTAGCCACTTAGCCACATAAAACCTATTTGGATGTTTAGGTGTGTTGATACATTGTTGGTTTATGAATAACTAGCTGTGCCCGCGACTCCGTCCGCGTGGATGAGTGACTATTCCCCCCGTTTTTTCCACATTTTCCAATATTTCTTCGCTCCTATTAGTCGCTGCGTGATGTTATATAGCCTAAAGCCTTCCTCAGTAAATGGTCTATCCAACACACAAATAATTTTTCAATTCGAACCGATAGTTCCTGAGATTAGCGCGTTCAAACAAACAAGCAAGAATACCGCAATTTTAGAAAGCTATAAATTGGTATATGGGTTGGGCTATCTCTTCTGTGCTACCCCGAAATTAACGCGAGCGGAGCCGCGGGCAAAAGCTAGTTATAACAATAATAATTAAACTAACAAAATAAAAAGATGGATACCAAAGTTATGCCATTTATACTATAAAAAAAAACACAAAAGTATCGTCAAATACATGATATAACAGTTCAGTGTCAGGTTGCTAGCCTGTTGTCAAAATCATACCTTAACCAATTTCCTTAGTCCCGTCTTACGACATCCACGGAAGAAATGGAGAGATGTTGTTCTAAGACCGACACCATTCGGAATTTCAAACTGACTGTGATGATCTGTACTGAAACTTACCCGAAAATTGCTATCACAATTTGCTTGCGTTATGAACATTTGTATGCCAATAAAACACCATTATCATTATTAAAAAGTTTCTGATAAGAACCCTTGGTGAGCGAGGCATTCTCGCACGAAGTAGTTTTTTCATGTTATTGTCAATTTCTCCCCCGTGTAGTGTCGGGATAGAATAACACCTCTCCATTTCTTCCGTGGATGTCGTAAGAGGCGACTAAGGACATAGGTTAAGGTATACTTTAGGCGACAGGCTAGCAACCTGTCACTATTCTACCTCTTACATCTTGGCAAATCTAAAAGTATGCTAGAAGTGGCTGCGAAGCGTGATATAGACATAATCATGGTTTTGTCTATGTCACGTTTCGTGTGCTCTGCCTACCCCATTTGGGAACACAGGCGTGATTGTATTTTATGATGTCCGTTCTAAATCAACAGAATTCCAAAGGTAAGCAGAAACGTAGATCTTCAATTGAACAGAGTTTAATCAACCCATCCACAGACATTTTATAAATGTAGACGAAGCAGTTCGATAGATTCGCTTTCACGTAGGAGTCTTTCGTTTGCTTACAGTCCCCGGCATTTTACTTGCCAGATTTCCATGGAAAAAATGATGGACAAACTTATCTCCACTACCTACTTAAAATCTTGCTACCATATTCGGAGGATTGTTATTGATAGTGAAAAATAACGAATTACTCACGTTGTTTATACCGAGATTAGCTCGACATGTTTCGGATCAATCCGTGATCCATCATCTGGAGCTACGCGCCATGGCAGCGGACAGACGCGCACTGCGTGCAGCCGCTCTTTCCGCGCGACTACTAGGCACAGCTGACAGCAGTTCACAACTACCCACATTTTCGCTCACACATTCACTATTATTGACAAAAGACGGGTAGCACACAACACTAACAACATCGGTCTCTAAAGGCTCGTTCACACCGACCACTGACGTAGTACGAGTATTAAGAACAGTTTTCCAGTTCGGGGGAACCGACCATCCACTATCCCGATTGAAATTCGGATGCCGACTGATTTCAATGGCCTCACGCACTTTTCGCGGAATGAAAAACCTTTCCCGCGCCAGTACAGATGTTTTGTCAAACCTTATATAGTGAGTCGAGTCGGAATTCATCGAATGTTCAGCCACCGCAGATCCCCAATCATCCTGTTTTCTCACACTACGAATGTGCTCTGACAACCTTGTGGATATATTCCAACCAGTCTCGCCGATATAGTTCTTGCCACTTGCTAATCTCGGTATAAACAACGTGAGTAATTCGTTATTTTTCACTATGAGTGAGTCTCACGGTAGTTTTATGTGTAAAATTGTTATTGATATTAATAAAATAAGTACCTAAAATATAAAAGTATGCTAGAAGTGGCCACGAAACGTGAAATAGTCACGGTTTTGTCTATGTAGCGTTTCGTGTGCTCTGCCTACCACGTTTGGGAATGCAGGCGTGATGTGTGTAATTTCATGCGCGGTAGAAAGACATAACTAAACGCTTCTATTTTGGCATATTTTTTAGTTTTAACTTCATTTATCGCTAGTCTTGTTTATAATAATATGCTATGCTTGCCTAAAATATATTTAATTGCCTGATTAGCTCTCAAAATGTTTGTGTAAAAGAGAGAGAAAACAATATTTTTTGTTACTTTTTCATACTATTACTATGTGCGTATTACGTTAACAATAAAAATAAATAGGAATATGCATGAACAAAAAATACTTTTCTCCCATTGGATTCGTTAGTACGAGTACCACTGATTCTGAAAAAATATATGTAGGATGCAGGAAACGGAATGTTAATATAATGACGATTGAAAAACAAGTGAGAGAGAAAGACAACTTTAATAGATAAGGTGTTTAAAAACGCGCTATGTATATTGTTAAAAAGAAAATTAATAAAGTACATTGATAAAAGTATTTAAAAGGCGTTTTAAGATTTACTTGTTCGACAAGCCAATACTACACATTATCGGCATAAACCATTAGTATTAATAATAGTCATAAAGTGTACCAATTCTTATAAATAATAAATAGATTCAGTTAAAATCACGCTACAAAAGGACACTGAAATTGTGAACAATAGTGTACTTTTAAGTGCCTCTATTTTCTCGATTCTCTTTATAGTCGAAAACATAAGACATTGTTCTATTTTAACGCTTGCTGAGTCTACTATAAAAGCTTATCTCTGAGTTTTATCTAATCTCCTGAAAATCCAATTATGTGTCGATCGAGATTTAATACTAGTTCAAGGCCATAGTTTACACAGTCTTGTATCGGATTATAATCATAGAGTGATTCCGGTGGCATGAGTGGGATCAACTATACAGGCATGTAATCCTATGCTACTATAATTGCCAAAGATTCAACATCATCGTTAGTTAGAAATGTTTTAAACTTTTGTGATTGTCACTCATATTTATATTTCCCACAGACTTATATCGAAATAGATACCGCGAGTTCCTGTATTTGTATGAAGACCAAGCGTGCCACTTTTTCCCTACCTACTACTACTGTAACGTCACATGAGCGTTTTAGTGATACTAGCTGGGTGACCGAGCTTTACTCGGATTATTTTTTGCATACATTGAAATACTGGTAATACAAGTTGTAAAACTAATAT
>BHDV01005356.1:73555-108973 GCA_005406045.1 Adoxophyes honmai
TCATTTTCGAACTAAGACAATTTGAGATAAAGTCGAAATAGGTTATAGGGTATTATGATATTTGGTTGCAATGAACCGGTAACCTATTTCGGTATAAGTCTGTGATAATAATATTTCCCGTGTTGTGCCGGGTTAGAATAGCACCTCCCCTTTTCTTCCAATGGGTGTCGTATGAGGTTGACTCTGGGAAACGATTAGTGTATTATGGGCGATGGGCTAGCAAGAAGAGTAGAGATGACAAGGGGTTACCATGGTTTTCCATGGTTTTGTCTACGTATCATTTCGTCTATTCTGCCTATCACATTTAAGGATGATGTATGATGTATGTATGTGAAATGTTGTCTTTATCAATACTCTCTCCGTTGCACAGTTATGTAAATATTACCTGAAATATGCCATGTCGAATTGACAGCAGTGCCCGACCACCGAATACACTTCTCTGAACATGTCCTTGCAGTTGTATTCCCTGGACCGCCATGAACAAGAAACCATTGTCTTCTCGCACGGCTTTTTGAACTGCGAAGAAATAGTTCTTTCTTAATAAAATTATGTGTAAGCTTTGAAGCTGATGGACCAGACTCTCTAAAAGCCCTAACAGACGACCAAATTTGGTTTGGTGCGAACCACGAACTTGGTTGGCTCCAAATCAAATTCGAACGTGTGTTCAGCGGTTGGCCGAACATTTGTTCGGTTGTTTGGTTTGGAGCCAACCAAGTTCGTGGTTCGGACCAAACCAAATTTGGTCGTCTATTAGGGCTTTTAGACTGTCAAATGGCAAAAAACGTAGTTTGTTTCATTGGTACGTATTAGGTTGTAAACTTGTGTAATTCAGTTTTATATTTGCCACCAGAGAAAACCTGATCATGTGGAAAAAGTAATTCAATGTTATGCTAGCGTTTCTAATCCACTCTGGGCCCACGTGGAAACTATAGCCCTCTCAATTTGAGAGGAGTCTTGTGTCCACCAGTAAAACATTGCGTCCGTGAGTACGTGAATGACAGTATGATAGAATAGAAGTAGAGAAACGTACTAACCAAATCGTGTAGCACATCTAAAGTGAACCCTAGGTCTGCTAGCAGTAAGTGCATTTTCTTGACGTGCCCTGGCGGGATGTATTCCCTTTTCTTGATATCTGTGATGCTGTCAAAGAAGTCGTATATTTGCGCATCGTCAAAACCACGGCTGCTTCTGAAAATACATACATACATACATACATATTCTCACGCCTGTATTCCCAAGAGGGGTAGGCAGAGCACATGAATTAAAAAATCCAGTGCCACGTTTAGCATTTTCAGGGTAATCAGATGGTTAAACGTGATATTGCAGTGACAGGTTGCTAGCCCATCGCCCACAATACACTAACCCTTTCCCAGAGACGACTCTTACGACACCCACGGGAAGAAAGGGGGAGGTGCTATTCTAACCCGGCACCACACGGGGAAAATATAAAGTATTAAACACTAATGAAATAATTACTAAACCGTATGGTGTCAGCTTTAGAATAACTCATATCTATTTTGGATTTCGTAAGAAACGATGTAGGAAATACATCAAAGAATGCGTTTAGCAATAAGCTAACATCAACCTGTCACTATACTTCTTTCTTCTAGTTTTAAGGATGCCTTTCCACCAGAGATGTGCTATGCAGCTATGCTTCGAAGATGTATTAAGCTGCACTACGAAATCCATTTCCACCGGTGCTATATTGAATATGATTGGTGGAGATCAAACGCATCCGTAGCATCGTAGCATAACTCATCTCTGGTGGGAAGGCAGCCTAAAGCTAAAATTATGCTAAATGTGGCTGCGAGGAGTGAAGTAAACATCGTTTTCACTGTGTAAGGTTTTGTGTGCTCTGCCTTCCCCATTCGTAAATTCGCCTGTATTCCTTGTAGTTAATAAAATAGTTAAAAAAAAGTTTAATTTTAGTAGAAGTAATTACAAAAAATTATATATCTAAATTAGTAGGTATTATATTGTGCATTTGAGATTGTAAAAAAATAAAACTAAATTGAAACTAAATAGAAATACGCTAAACCATTAATTTCATTACAAATGAAGTACCTATTTCCAAGAAGATGATCCCTTCGAATTGAAAACTCTCCAATTAGTACAGGTAGTAAATATTAGTATGAAACCTAAAATCCATTAGAAAACTTTAATTAGTGTATTATGTAATGTTTTAAACTTTCGCGATTCTCACTCATAATATTGATGAAACGCGGGTAGTTCGAGAAGCCGTTACTGATGAAAATCAAGTGCGGGTAGTTCGAAGAACCCGGGCTGCGAAACAAACGTCGCGCTCTGCTTCAGTCAACTCGTGACCACGGTCGCTGTAACGCGGCCGAAACGTCGAGAAGGTAAATAAATAAAATCGCGATTAAGTCCCGCGTACAAATATAATTATAAGTGTATTATGTTGTAAACGTTTCAGAATCCTTCAAAATTTTGACCACTTCGTCCCTGTTATTTTATCGGTTACCAGTATTTACTCCTCCGAAACCAGAAACATCGCAATAAAAATATTCACGAAATAATCAGTTGTACTTTTACTTTAATAACAAAATAATAAAAATAAAACTTTAATAGACATTCCCAAACAAACCACCACTTTTATCTATTTTTGATCGATATCACGAAACGCCTAGTATCTTGGAATAACAGTTAAACATTTGTTTATTTAGTTAATGGTACGGAACCCTTCGTAAGTGATCCCAATATGCACTTGGACAGATTACAACAATCAGGAGAAAAAAATAATTGAATGTCTCCGAACGGCAGTAAGTATAACAAAAGAAAAAACTGTCACTAGAAAATAAACCTAATTTTTTCACCGGACGCTAACAAGTTTAATAAAAAGTTTTTTACCTCAAGGATCTGACTTTGTGAGTCAATGAGCAAAGTTGGCAAAGGCAAAGTTGGCAAGGCAAAGTTGGTCGGAAGTGCGCAACTTACAGGACGTGCGTGATGTTGCCTGTATTAGGCCCGTAGACTAGCTGCGTCTCACAAATCATTATTGCAGGGAAAGGGATGCGCTCTGTCGAGTAATGCGTGGACTCTACCTGTAAATTTAATGATAAAGTTTAATCAATTAAATTGATGCATACGAGTAAAACAAGCCCAAACATTACAAGAGACCATAAATTCTGGAAGCACTCAATATGACACGACCGGGTCTCCCTCGAAATCCCTAACATCGTTTGTAATAAATAATTTGCCCGAAATGGTTTGTCCTAATGGGCACATTCAGTCAAAATTATTCATCAATTTTATTGCAATAAAAATTAAATTAGATAATTCAAAAATAGTTAGAAGTCAAATAGGTTACAAATCAAAAAGGTTAAGTTAGATTACGTAGGTTAGGTTTGTTTCTTGACCATACGAGTACACAGCGGAGCGACAAAACATTCGTTCCTGAAATAAAATGTTTAGGAAAACTAAAAATACTCATACTTCAGTATGAGTGTTAAGACAAATGATCAATTATTATGTCATAAAACGTTAGGGCCTGCAAAAATAGATTAAAATACTAAAGGATCTAGATATGGATCGGACACTCCCATCTGTTTTTAAACCTAATGAAATAATTGTCCACTCTTCTTTTAAAAAAATGTGTTTTATTTTTATTTTGATACAATAGTCTTATGAACAATTGCGGATAACGTGCGCCTAATCTCAGCAGAACTTACACAGTGACAGTAGGATGCAGAGTAGCTAAAGTGCTCACGGAACTACCAAAGGGCCTGGCCACATGTCCACGACACGACGTCGTAGTCGTAAACCGACACGATTTTTGCCGTGAAAATCCACGACGCGCGTCGTAACATTTTCCGACCGCTGCACCCGGGCACCGACGTCGTGTCGGAGCGCGACACGATTTTTATCGTGAAAATCCACGACGCGCGCCGTGAAATTTTCCGACCGCTGCACCCGCCACCGACGTCGTGTCGGTTTACGACTACGACGTCGTGTCGTGGACATGTGGCCAGGCCCAAAGTGGTCGTAGTGTATTCGACATGAAATTATAAAACATGACACTCGCATGATGCCCGCAATTGCGACTGTCAACCACAGGTTAGTACTAAGATTCCACAGCTAAATGATATTAAATGATGTGAAGTAACGTGACGTAAAGTCAAGTGAAGTGAAGAGAAATGAGATGAAGTGAAGTAAAATGAAGAGAAGTGATGTAAACTGCAGTGAAATGAAATTTTAATAATATGACATTGACAAAGGCGTTGCAATTTGAGCAGAACATACCACAGTGACAGCGATGCCTGCCACCATGACGCAGGCCCAGGCGACGCGCGTCGAGTGCCCGCGCCGTTGCAGGTACTGCGCGCCGTGTAGCGTGCAGTGTTCGCCATGCAGTGCACTTACCATAGTGGCATGTAGTTGTAGTAGTGTAAAATGAATTTTCTCCGAGATAAAATACGAAGCGTGATGCATGCAACTGCGAGTCACAACAAGGTCACAGTAAAATTCCCCAGTAAAAATAAAATTAAGTGAAGTGAAGTGAAGTGAAGTGAAATGAAGTGAAGTCAAGTAAAATGAGGAGAAGTAAACTGAAATAGAGTGAAGTGAAATAAAATATATAACGTTCACAAATTTGAGCAGAACTTACCACAGTGACGGTAGGATCTATGCTGAACTTCTCCCATATGAAGTGGCTGAGCACGCCGCAGAGCGCGATGCCTGCCACCATGACGCAGGCCCAGGCGACGCGCGTCGAGTGCCCGCGCCGTTGCAGGTACTGCGCGCCGTGTAACGTGCAGTGTTTGCAGAACTTACCACTGTAGTATGTAGTGTAAAATGAATGTTCTCCGAGATGAAATAAGTACGAAGGGTGATGCAAGCAACTGCGACTCACAACACAGCTAGATCGCTGCTAAGGTTCCCCAGTATAAATAAAATTTAGTGAAGTGAAGTGAAATGATGTGAAGTCAAGTAAAATGAGGAGAAGTAAACTGAAGTGGAGTGAAGTGAAATTAAATATATTATAACGTTCACAAATTTGACCAAAGTTTACCACAGTAACAGTAGGGTCTATGCTAAGCTTCTTCCATATGAAGTGGCTGAGCACGCCGCAGAGCGCGATGCCTGCTACCATGACGCAGGCCCAGGCGACGCGCGTCGTTTGCCCGCGCCGTTGCAGGTACTGCGTGCCGTGTAACGTGCAGTGTTTGCAGAATTTACTATAGTGGTATGTAGTAGTGTAAAAAATAGTGTAATAGTGTAAATATAGACTACTAGTGTAGTGAATCTTCTCGAAGATAAAATACTAAGCTTGATACATGCAACTGCGACTTGCAACTTAGTTACTGCTATAGTTCCCCAGTGTAAATAAAATGAAATAAGGTAAAGTAAAATGAAAAGAAGTGAAGTGAAGTTAGTGAGAAGAAGTAAAATGAAGAGAAGTGACGTAAACTTAAGTGAAGTGAAATGAAGTGAAGCTAAGTAAAATGAAGAGTAGTGAAGTGAAGTGAGGAGAAGTAAAATGAAGAGAAGTGAAGTAAGCTGAAGTGGAGTGAAGTGAAATTAAATATAAGACGTTCACAAATTCAAGCAGAACTTACCACAGTGACAGTAGGATCTATGCTAAACTTCTCCCATATGAAGTGGCTGAGCACGCCGCAGAGCGCGATGCCTGCCACCATGACGCAGGCCCAGGCGACGCGCGTCGAGTGCCCGCGCCGTTGCAGGTACTGCGCGCCGTGTAGCGTGCAGTGTTCGCAGAACTTGTTCAACTTGTTGATCAGTATACGTTTAAGGGTAGGCTGCATTGTTTACCTGGAAAAGTGTAGCGTGGCGGAAAAAATATTAAGTCCGTCAGATAGATTGTTAAAAAATATATTGAACACTTAGGTTTTCAATGACTATGGCAAAAAAATACGAGGGTATAATAATATTACGTAAAACTTTAATTTTTTTATTAAGCTATAACGTCACAAGTCTCCAATCCGAAAGTAAGATGATCTACTGACATTAACTAAAGAATACGTCGTGTTCCATATTTTTCATACTTTAACTTACCGACTAATTAGAATAATTATATAATTTTAATCCAGTTGACGTCCTTACTGTAGTAAAATAACAAGACGTGTGTATTTACCACTTCCTATAGAAAGACTTTCTAAATCAGTGAACTATATCGGGGTTATTCCATCTTTGCACTTTTTTTATTATGCTTGCTTAACACCTTCGAAGTCTGGTTCCTTAATTCACACGTTATTTAATGGCTGGCTCTAGTATTAGATCTTTGGACGGCCAAATCGACGATAGATTAAATTATTTAAATTAATTCAATTACCTAGGTACTTTTTTGGGAAAGACTCCAATAGAGAGATCTCTCTCCAGGCAGATGTTATGCCTGGGGACCGAAGTCCTAAGAGAGGAAGTTGGAAATTGTATTTATTTATGCAACCGATCGTCGAAACTCTGTAAGTGGGATGTAGGATTGTTATTGAATTGGCGTAGACGATCGCTGCAAGTAGTTCGGCCATTCGACGGTAGGTGGCGCTGTGGCGCTTCACCAGGTAAATATCGGCCGTTCGACGATAGATGGCGGCGGTGGCGCTAGGGCGCTACACTTTAAAAATCAAAGTTAGCTGTGATGGGGTACCTTCTCAGCATTGTAATCTTTTTTTGTCTTGTTTTTCAAACTTTCACGCCGTCAAACAAAAAGGCAATTAAAAGTAATGCTCTAGACACCTTTAAAAGTTTCTATAATTACCAGTATCGGCTGAGTTAAAATTCAAAGTACTAAAAATGTTGAGTGCTTATTAAAGAGTGGAAATTAAAGTTCTTTTTGAACCAATTTTAGTTTGAAATGTATTATCATTTACAAAATTACTTGGGAAGTATTCTACTTTCAGGAAAAATAAAGTAACTTCATATTGGAAATAAGTCGAAGAATTTCCAAGTACAGTAGGACAAAGGAAACGGTACGGTTTTCTTAGGCATCGGTCTGGAATTCGACAAGTTTTCACTGTCCGCAAGTTTACTTGATACAGAGCTCCTGATGCTACTTTAAAATGGAAGTAAGATGCTTATTTTTTAATTTCTAAAGGGATTGCGTAAAACCGTTAGTACTTCGTTGGTCTGACGTAAAACGGGTCGAGTCGAACGATAAAAAATATAAAATTGAATTGATTGGCCAATTTAGAAGTAAGTATCTAAAACCGTCGAGCATTTATGACGAGAGGGATGACTGAAAAAGAATTGGAAGAAGACTGTCAGAATAAAAGTAATTAGCGCTGTAATAGGGCATGTTGTTTATGCATGAAATGTATGTAAGTGTGTATAAAAACTCGTTTGCTTGACTGCAACCTAAGCAAGCTTTTATTTAATGTCCCAATGTTTGTTCGTTTATTTGTTGGGATTGTTTCTCACTGAGCCAATATTGTTTCCTATTCGTTCTGGACAATATTCACTGCCAGCTGTCAACGGTTATAAACGAGATTTTTTGTGAAAAATATAATCTTGGAATTAAATATGTCGATACGGATTAATAAACTAAGAGCTACATTCGTGGTCACAAAACATAAACGTCACCCTCATTTTCTGCGGGGTAGGCAGAGATAATAGAGCGCCATTCGCTTTTAGTCTGGCATACTTCTTAGGCCAGCATTAGACCTGTAAGTTCTACTTACGTAAGTAAAGACACAGCTATAAGTTAGAATGAGACAGCAATGCTTATTTCTCTATTTAGCAGATAGCTGCGTCCTTACTTAGGGGAGACTGGGGTCAATTGGAACGTTTTTCACATAATCGGGTATTCTTCCCTCATTTGCGACAGAATCAGTTTCTGTAATGGTTTTAATTATAGTCAAGTTATCTGACTATATGTTGGAGTACTTTAGTAGGCTACATAAAGTACTAATATTTTTTTTGTTTCGATTGCCCCATCCACATGCTTGTAAATATTAAATTATTAAAAAAATAAAGGAATACTGTAGGTAGACACAAACTAGCATAATTTCACCTATAATAACAATTCATTATAATAGTTTAGTTCAAAGGAATATGCTACAAATGGTTTTTTATCAAAAGACAAAATAAAGATACGAAAAAAACTTACTTTTGCCCCAAAAAAAGTAATATGGTCACTTAAAAATGTCGGACGAGCTTGGAGCCGCGATACACAAATTTTGACAGGTTTGTATAGGTTTGCCGGTTCTTTCCTCCCTTGGACCCTAACCGCTGACGCTATTCGTCTCGGAGTTATTTGACTTGTTTCAAATGACCCGTGTTTCTATTGACCCCAGTCTCCCCTACGTAAGTGAAACCTACAGGTGTAAAGCTGGCCTAACGCTTCACACATCATGGTCGTCATAGATAAATTTATCTGTACCGTAAGTAGCATTAAATATTATTTTTTGAGTCAGCTTTGCGTTTTTTTTCTTTATGTATACAAACTCTGTGGAATATTGTTCAATATCAGCAACGAAAACTTTTTTATTTTATTTGAATATGACACAGACAGATATGACATGACAGCGGTGGCGTACAGTGCGCGGATTTGTTAGATGGGTTCCGCAAACGCATTTTTTCAGTGCAGCGTTTTCCCGAGTCGCATTTTTCCGCGATCGGACATTTTCTTATCGTTTTTTTACTCGTAGCCTTATTCAATGACTCATAGTTCCGCAATCGCTTTATTTCTGAGTAGTTTTTTTCCCGAAATAGACACAGTACTTGGTCGCATTTTTCCTCGTAGCCTTATTTAATGTATAATTGTTCCGCAATCGCTTTTCTTTCACTTTAGTCATCGAAATTGGAACAATTATAAAAAAATGTGATAAATGGTGTTCAGCATGATAATTTAAAACTATTTTTTTGCGACAAATGATAATAAAATTCAGTCCCCTGTGCGGTGCCGGGTTAGAATCGTAAGAGTCGATTCTGGGAAAGGGTTAGTGTATTGTGTAGTGTATTAACCCGGAACATGTCGAGCTAAACTCGATTTAATAAACGTGAGTTATTCGATAATTTTTCAAAATGAGAGTGTTGTTCGGTTATTGGAGAACTATATTTGTTATATGTTGTTTATATGAGTTACAAGGCAAACAACCTCAGCAATGATGTTATGTTTTATTTTTATGTTTTTATGTTTGTTGTACTTAGACTAGTGTATTCAAAATAAATGAAACATAAGTTAATCCTTTTATTTTAATCTAGACCAAGAAAAGTGGAATGACACACACTGTGGCACGTAATTGAGGTAAAACGTATAATCTAGTACAAAGTGCTAGCGTAGAATTATTTTCTAGCCTTCCCAGGGGAACCGCGGCCTATTATTTACTAATTTTATTTACATAGGTACAATACATAACGCGAAAATAAAGCGATTGCGGAACAATTATACATTAAATAAGGCTACGAGCAAAAATGCGACCAAGTACTGTGTCTATTTCGGGAAAAAACTACTCAGAAATAAAGCGATTGCGGAAGTATGAGACATTGAATAAGGCTACGATTAAAAAAACGATAAGAAAAATGTCCGATCGCGGAAAAATATTATGCGACTCGGGAAAACGCTGCACTGAAAAAATGTGTTTGCGGAACCTATCTAACAAATCAGTGCGCGTTAGTCTAGTTATCTGATTAGTGCAAGTTACTATTGTGATAAAGCATCCTATATTAACTGAAACTAAGTCGTAGTGTTCAGGCAAGCTAAAATATGAAATATTGTGTTTTACGGCAGGATTAGCAACTGCCAACTACCCTCAAAGTTTGATTTACAAGTTTTGGGTCAACCTGTATTATTTGGGCATGTTTGATGTATTCGTCAAGTTCTGTAATATTCATAAAGTTTATAAATCCGTTGAGGTTGTGAAAGGTATGGCTCAACTTGAAATGTGGTAACTTGATAAATTATGTTAAAATTAATAAAGTATGTTAAAAACTGGCCACATCCAAATCAGCCTCGCGTACTGAGGGTTTCAGGTTAGTTACAGTATTAAAACAGATTTTCCGTTGTTGTAAAATCCACAATGGAACCAACAATGCGCGAAAGCGATCATGATTCCGATCGCGTAAAATAACCCTGCAGGTGAAATGTAGGTTAAGTTAAATTTAGTTCTAGTTTATGCTATGTTAATTGTTATGTACAGAGGCTAGTAACAGAGTTATTCAAGGGATAATTGGAAGAAAATTAATTATTGTGTTACGTTGGCTAAGTTATGTAGGTATTGTGTGTTCTGGGTCCCTTGAAGTAATCAAGGGGGTAAACAAAGCTTTGTGTGTTCAAGGTACCAAGTTAATTTAAGTTACGTATTATTATAACTATTGTTCCCGTGTGGTATCGGGTTTAGAATATCACCTCTCTATTTCTTTCGTGGATATCGTAAGAGGCGACTAAGGATTTCGGTATATTTTAGGCGACAGGCTAGCAGCCTGTCACTATTATACCTACAAACTTAAGACCTAAAAAGATATGCTAGAAGTGGCCGCGAAACCTGAAATAGTCACAGTTTTGTCTATGTAGCGTTTTGCATGTTCTGCTTGCCCCATCTGGGAATACAGTCGTGACGTATGTATGTATGTATGTATAATAGTGACAGGTTGGTCGCCTGTCGCCTCTAACGACGTAAGCCTTTCACTGTTGTAAGAGGTGATGTCTGTTGAAGAATGATTGAACACTTGAATGATGACCATTATCCCTCTTGCATCTCTATGTTTAAATCTAAAAATATGCCTAAAATGGATACAATACATGAAAAAGTTAAGATTTTAAATAACGTTTTATGTGTGATTATCTGTATTTTTGTGTTTGAGGTCTAAATTATTTCACTTACTTAAAATTCAACGCGTTTTTCCTCGACTTACTTATGAAAACTTGTGCCGTTTTGTCGTAAATGTCCTACTCCCAAACTTTGTCATTATACGACAAACTTTCCCTATCAAATGTCTGTTAGCGTCAAAGAAGGTTTATTAGTTTTGTTTTACCAACCTAAGAGCATTAATTAAGGAACAATAAAAATGTTGATTTATGAACGGACTAGAAGTTTTAAGGGTGTGGTTACAACTCGCTCATTTTTAACATACATGATGTATAAAGATAACATACATGTGTAAAGACTCCTATGTTTCACATCCACTGAAGAAATGGAGAGGTTTTATTTAACTCAATACCACACAAGAGAAGGTCATCGTAATTTTTTCCCTCTAACGAAGGTATTAGAGGTAGGGTAGAAGTAAGGTAGGAAGAGAATTATAAGTTTTACGTGTCTGTATGATTGTCTGTGGCATCGTAGCTATAGAACCAAAGACCCGTTTTCATTATAGAAGCGACTGTAATTAAGATGCTTTCTATCTGCTGATGTCTGGGAGTATAATATATACATCAAATATCAAAAAATACAGTGGATTTACTTTAAAACAATTAAACTTAAACCTGAACCATTTTAATGGTTAAATAAGAAATATAGGATTTCAGGGTTCAATTCTAGAAATACTTGGATTACTTGGAAAATAATTAAAATTATTTGAAAATAAATAATAGCTTAAAATGCATGCCAAAGTGTGTGATAATCTCGCTAAAAAACGCAATAAACATCTTAGTAGAAGATTTTCATTTTATTTTATTTGTAAAATTACTGGCCACTAACTCTAACCCTTAACCACCTACCACCAATTTCTGTAAAATAACAACCTACGTGCAGTCCTAGACACCGCTCGTGAATAATAATCTCAAATTCGAGATCTGTATCTGTATCTGTAGTAAAATACTCGTTTATGCTTTAGACTTTTATTTCAGAACTTCAAATAACATAACCTATAATAAAATCTCGAGATATAGCATAATCTTTCAAGAGTGGTAGATTTAACACAAAAATCGACTCTGATTACATTAAAAGACCTGAGAGACATAGGAATTCAAAAAATCAAACTTTTTTATTTATTTCTATAAAATAAGGAGTTCAACTACAAAATTAAATAAAAAAATAGAGTATTTTATCGTCAAATACTACAAAACTGCAATTCCGAAAGATCCACAATTTTTCAAGGCAGTTGCAGCATATTTTTTACAACATACCCCACTGAATCGGTTCCACGTCACTACAATCTTCGTCTGACATATTCTTGTCATCTGATACCTCCTGTAGCAACCATTTTTCTACATGTCTCACAAAAATAAACAAAATTATGTGGGTGAAAAAAAAAAGACATAATCACCTACGAGCGGTCTCCGAGACGTCTCCGAGACTGTTAAAAAATACAGTAACCACCTACATGCGGTCTCATGATGTTTTTTAACTCACTAAATCAAAATGAGCATACGTTTGAACGAGTCGACGGCACGGCCGGTACTGCGGGAGGGGCCGGCAAAGGTACAAGGACACGGATGCGTGTGCGACGTACTCGCGTTTAGTTATTGACAATTTTGAATAATCTATTGTCTGTGAGACCGCACGTAGGTGGTTAAGAGTTAAACGCTTTATTATAAATTACGAATAAAATCGTCCTTCCTTTGTTTTATTAATAAAAGTAACTGATTTTAATGTTGTTGTGAACAATAAACAGGGTTAACCCCTCGTATGCGGCGCAGCCGTTTTTTTCTATGTATTTGTAAGGAGCAGATCTGCTCCTAAGCATACGAGAGGTTAAAAAAATGATAAGCATCGTGTGTACATACCCTATTCAGAAAGTAATTAATGCACTCAAGCTAGTCCTTCATTAGCTTTAAGTCCTTGGACTTAACTTCAAAGTCAATACATTAACACAAAAAAAATATTTCTATTAGAAACATGACAGTAACGACTGACATGGCTGTTTTCGGAGCTAAAAAAAATACCAAAGAAAATGTGGAGGAGACATTATTGGATAAAATAACGACGATTCACGGAACAAACTATTTCCATTCGAAATCAGACAGAAATCGCTTTTTCTGGGGCCTCGCTATGATTGCCAATGTCATTTTGACAACTATTTTTATAATAGTTATAAAAGAGAAGTTCAGAAGCGACCAGATCTATACGCAGGTAAGAAGATTTAAAAATTGATGATAATGAAAATAAAGCACACGAAACTCGTGTAATAAAATACGGATAACTCACGTTTTAAATCAAGTTTAGCTCGACAGAAACAGCAAGTGTAGACGTGCCTTTACAAATATGTAATTATATATACAATAATTTAAATGACGATAGCAATGAAGGTAGTCGTGCGCCGGTGTTAGTTTCGTCGAGCACGAGCATTCGCGCAACAAGAGCGGTGGCGCGCAGTGCGCGTTTGGCAGCAGCATCCGCCGCGGCTCTTACATGAAGAGCTACGAATTAGCCCGAAAAATGTCGAGCTAAACTCGATTTAAAACGTGAACTATCCGTATTTTATAAGATGAGTGAGTCTCACGGTAGTTTAATGTTTAATGACACGAAACTCTATTGTTGAATCAAATTAAAAATCTAACAAAGGATGAATGCTTTCATAGAAACATAAACATCAGGCTGGTATTCCAAAATAGGGTACGCAGATCACACTTTAAGTCTGTAAAAATAGAACCTATGCAATTACATGCAGTAACGCACACGACGCGCAAAAAGTCCGGCGCACATTGCATACAATCCACGCCCACTTTTTGTGCGCCGTAGACTCGATCGCACAAAAAAGTCTGTCGTCTGCGCTGCCCCTTAGTGTTAAATGAGACACAATAGTATGCAACAAGTTTCTGACCTAGGTGACCTAGACCAGCTAGAAATTTCCTAGAAGGACTGACTCAAAAAGTAGAGCTCTCAAACATACATACATAAGGCCGTATTTCCAAATCGGTACAAAGAGCACACAAAACGCTACATGAAAAAAATGAAAAGAGTAATTTTACATACATATGACATACTATCCCGCCTGTGTTCCCAAATGGGGTAGGCTGAGCACACAAAACGTGGCATAGACAAAACCATGATTATATCACACTTTGCAGCCACTTCTAGCAAAGTTTTAGGTTTGCAAGGATGGAAGAGGTAGAATAGTGACAGGTTGCTAGCCTGTCGCCTAAAGCATACCTAAACCTATTTCCTTAGTCACCCACGACTCTCACCCTTACCACATCCACGGGAGAAATGGAGAGATGTAATTCTATCCCGACACCTCACATCACACCACGCAGCAGTTTTAAACATGCTTTATCTTATTGTGTGTTCGATATAAATATTTAAAATACTTTTCTGAAATTTTGTTAAATTCATACAAAATGTTGAAGAAGCTACCGCTTTAACTGGAAATCTAATCCATTTTAAGAAGATGAACAAAGAAAAATAAGGTAAGAGAATATTACTTAACTAACTTAGATTTAGGTATATTGTATTGTATTGTATTGTATGACTCTTTATTGTACATAAAACAATTACAAAAAACAAGGAACAGGACAACAACTTAAATGTACAAAGGCGAACTTATCCCCGAGGGGATCTCTGCCAGTTAACCTTCGGGCGATTGACAGGATAAGAGGAAACGAGTAGACATACAAAAAGGAAAGTTATTGAGAATATATAAGTATAAAGTATAAGTAGTTGCCCAACCTACGCCATCTAAAATACCTACTTCAATTATATTTTGTTTGTCCAAATTACTTCTCCAATGTTTCAATCTTAAAAAACCTTCATTTTTCCAAACAAATAAAAATATTGGTGGCTTGTAAATATACAGATTCGGAGCCCATTGTTGCAAACAATGAAAGGTCGATTGGCATATAAACCAGACGGAGAACAAAATGTGTTTGTAAATATCGTTTTACCCACAGGCTTTACCAATAAAATTAGGTCACAGGAACAATGCTGAAAGCCGTGAAAGCAGTGATAGCCCAGCGGTTCGAACTGTGGCCTCTCAAGCAGAGGGTCGTGGGTTCAAATCCCGGGCTCGCACCTCTGAATCAAATTTGATATTTATCACGAGCTATTCGGTGAAGGAAAACACCGTGAGGAAACCTACACATAGCGACGAAGTAATTCAACGTTGTGTGTGAAGTTCCCAATCCGCACTGGGCCTGCGTGGGAACTATCGCCCAAGCGCTTTCATACTTAGAGGAGGCCTGTGCCCTGCAGCGGGACGTATATAGGCTGATGATGATGATGACAGGAACAATACGAGTAGGTTTTCTGGTGAATTGTGTCATTATGGTTCCTCACTGAAAAGGTGACAACGGAATCCTATTTTTGAGACTTCGCTGTCCGTCCGTCTGTCGCCAGGCTGTATCTCAAGAACCGTACCAGCTAGACTGTTGAAATTTTCACGGATTATGTATTTTTATTGGATTTTTAACCGACTTCAAAAAGGAGGAGGTTCTCAATTCGACCTAATTTTTATTATTATTTTTTTTTTTTTTGTGTGTATGTTACTCGATATCTCGAAAACCCGTGGACCCATTTTCAAAATTGGTAATGGCAAATTGGTAAATTGGCAAACTCGAAATTGGTCCCATTGGCACGAAACCAGGATCTGATGATGGAATCTTGGAGAAATCGAGGGAACTCTTCAAATTTTATATGGAGATGTACGGCGTTTTCGGTAATTTGTTGATGAAGTCAAGATTTTACATTCAGTAAACAGAATACTTTCAAAATATTGCTAATTTGAAGTCGGTTTTTTTTTGTTTAAAATTATTGGTGTTTTTGTTTCACTATAAATAACGGTAATAGGTAGACATTAGCATCACAGAATATTTAGTTGTATATGTATTTACTTTAAAATACAACCCGTACGAATTAACTGTGCACTCCGTTGGAATGCAACCCGTCTCTTGCTGCCCCGCGCGGTGCCCCGCATTCGCCGCAAGCGCTCAGTAGCGATAGCATCTTTGTTACCGTTGCGCGTTTTCTTGTTTCCATCGTCTTAATACGTTTCATCTCCTGTTGCTATTACTGCGCGTCACAGCGCGAGGTGCACAGTTAATTCGTACGGGTTGTATTATCAAACCGCGTTTAGAAAGGGATTGAGCTCATATGTCATTTTTGAACTAAATGCGTGATATGACATTGTCAGAGGTAGAGTAGGTATGCAGATAAAGTAAATTGTTATTTTGGTACAATGAATTTCTAAAGCATGGAAAAAATATCAAATTATGTAGTGTTTTTCTATTGATTTCCGTTAGCATTAAAAGGTAATACTTCAGATCAAATAGTTACTTTCTTAAACCTGTAGCGTTTTTAAAGTTTTTTTTTTTATTATTTATGTATTTTTGAACAGCTACGACAATTTGATAAAGTGAAATAATGTGGTTTAGGACAGATTTGTCAGATATGATATTACAATTTTTTATTAAAAAAATGACAGTATTTACCGATAATAGAGTTTAAATATGCCAATCATATTCAGCTGTTAATTCTATTATCTATAAGGGTCTGCACTTATGAAGATATCAAATATTGGTTTATAATTATATTTAATAATTTATTAACCCGTGTGGTGCCGGGTTAGAATAGCACTTCCCCCTTTCTTCCCGTGGGTGTCGTAAGAGTCGACTCTGGGAAAGGGTTAGTGTATTGTGGGCGATGGGCTAGCTACCTGTCACCGCAATGTCACGTTTAACCATCTGGTTACCCTGAGTTTGCTGAACGTGGCACTGGATTTTCGAATTCATGTGCTCTGCCTACCCCTCATGGGAATACAGGCGTGAGAATATGTATGTGTGTATGTGTATAATTTATTAAGTACAATTGTGCTAACGGTACTCTTGAATCCCTTTCTAATCGCGGTTCGATAATAAGTATTTATGAGGGACTGCGATTTTTTGCTTTTTGGTACGGAACCTTTCGAATGCGAGTCCAACTCTAACTTATAATATTGCTATTTTATAGCCGGTTTTATAATATCGCTAATATTTGTACAACGTTGATAAATTTGCTCATAAAATTATCTTAAAACGTACCCTTTTGTTATGGCACCTAAAGTAAATACATACGTCACGCTAGTATTCCCAAATGAGGTACGCAGAGCACAAGAAGGGCTATATAAACAAACTAACTTTTGCCCGCGGCTTCGCACGCGTTAAATTCGGGCTAACAAAGAGATTTCGGAATTATTAGTAGGAAGCGCCAGCCAGAATAGCCAGCAGTTAGTAGATTTTTCCTACTTTCTCGACACTTATCGTCATATTTTGGAAAATTCAAACAAAATCTTTATAAATTGTAGCCTATGTGTTATTCTGATGTATAAGCTACATTATTGTAAAGTTTCATTAAAATCCATTCAGTAGTTTTTGCGTGAAGGAGTAACAAACATCCATCCATCCATACATCCATCCATCCATACTCACAAACTTTCATGTTTATAATATTAGTAAGATACAAGAATTTCCGACGTCTCTTAGTACCTTATAGAATATTTTTATGTCTTAAGTTAGATAAAATATTCGTAAAGCGACATGTTGTAAGCCTGACGCGTAAAACACAACTATTTTTCTTATTAGCATACATAAAATCTTACCTATGTTTCCAATTATAGGGGTAGGCAGAGGAGACGAAGTGAGACCTATAAACGCTCCATTACTTTTTCACGCTTAGCAACCAGCATAATTTTGGTTTAAAAACAGATGAAAGAGGCACATAATAGTGACAGATGACTAGCATGTCGCCTTAGGCGCTGCGCAGACGACAGACTTTTGAGCGATCGAGTCTGCGGAGCAATAAAATCTCAAATCTCAAATCTCAAAGCCAATTAATTTATTGTAAGATTATGAGTAATTATACTCGTAAATGTCGTTAATCTGCTTAGCCATCTATTGCGACATCCGCGGTAGAAGGAGAGAGGTGCAATTCTACACCTTTTTTGGTGTGGAACTGCGTACGCGCGGGTCTGAGGAAGTGCCCGAGATAATGTGGGACTACTTCCCCCGTCCTCTTCCCTATTGGAAGGAGAGGGGGGAACATACCCACTAAAACCACCCCGGCGTTTGTCGGCTTGCCGGATTGGGAGACAGTATGGGTTCTCGATGATTCTACCAATGACGCCTCCCCGTGCAATTCCACATACATATTCTCACGCCTGTATTCCCAAGAGGGGTAGGCAGAGCACATGGATTCAAAAATCCAGTGCCAAGTTTAGCAATTTCAGGGTAACCAGATGGTTAAACGTGATTGCAGTGACAGGTTGCTAGCCCATCGCCCACAATATACTAACCCATTCCCAGAGTCGACTCTTACGACACCCACGGGAAGAAAAGGGGAGGTGCTATTCTAACCCGGCACTACACGGGTAAAAACAGATTGAAGAGACACGTAATAGTGACAGGTGGCTAGCGTGTCGTCTAACCATGCCAAACCTAAACCCATCTCCTCAGTCATCTCTTAAGACATACGCAGAAGAAACAAAGAGGTACAATTCTACACCTGACAGTACACAGGGAACAAATACGTCATCAGATAAAGCAAGTTTCCCACACCTGTTGCCACAACGTTACAAATGCGTGCGCTATAAATCCGAAACCTCAAACTGACGCGCTCATAATGTACACAACCCTTTAGAGCAGCGTTTCTCAAACCATGGGCTGGGACCCACAGGTAGGTCGCAAACAAATGTTGAGCCCCCGACCGAGACAATGGCCAGTGAATGAAGCTATGAATATCCTCCTCCGTTTTACTACCTCATGTCTATGTGATGCCAAAATACTAATGCGGTAAATATTAAAAACTAATTAAGTATCGAAATAAATTGGACTTTTCAAACTTATTGTGCTTAAAATTAACTCACTGACTATACTATTAACTCACTAAGTTTTTGTCAGACTTGTGATGGAGAAACATAAGAAAAAATTCCATGCTCCCCACCTGTTTGTTATTTGTAAGGTCCATTATTCATATTGGTAACGGCTGTTTTTTTCAGAGGTGGGTCCCAAGTTTGTAAACCTGCATTAAATGGGTCGTAGCCAAAACTACTTTGAGAACCCCTGCTTTAGAATTATAACCCCATGTTAATATTTATTCCCTTCAGAGCTTCCGTTTGCAGCGTCGGGGATCCAGGTATTAATTGGGCAATAGTGGATCCATTGTACTGTGAAATCGGGGACGTTAGTTTGGGCGAAATTTCGGTAGGGATTGTCCTTAGATGTTTGTATAGTCTTAAGAGGATAGGAGTCGCGCCACTTCTCTATACGATGCCCCTACGATTTGCTTATATCGATTTTCTAATTTTTTTTATTTTTTATTTAGAATATCGATAAAAGCAAATCGTAGGGGCATAGCCACAACAGATACAAATATAATGTAAAAAAATTTTTGCTCTAATGTCATTATTCACGGAGAAAACAGGGGACTACGTTTGTATGGAGAAGTGGTGCGACTCCTATCCTCTTAAGCTTCTAACACATTGATTTCTTCGTATAATGCGGTCATTGCGTTTGTTTTAAACTACGTCGGTCAACGAACGTCGTCTTAAAGCCAAGGATACACTAGGGGACAAAATGTCCTACGACATCTGTGTCGGCGATAATACATACTACGAAGGCGATAATACGAAGTCGGTTGATTTCGCCTGACATATCCTGGCGGCATCGCGCGACTTATTGTATCGTATTGACACATGTCACGTTTGTAGCCGTGGTAGCCCAGCGGTTCGACCTGTGGCCTCTCAAGCAGAGGGTTGCGGGTTCAAACCCCGGGCTCGCACCTCTGAATTTTTCGGAATTTATGTGCGATATCGAATTTGATATTTACCACGAGCTATTCGGTGAAGGAAAACATCGTGAGCAAACCTACACACAGCGACGAAGTAATTCAACGTAGAGTGTGAAGTTCCCAATCCGCACTGGGCCCGCGTGGGAACTATAGCCCAAGCCCTCTCATACTGAGAGGAGGCCTGTGCCCTGCAGTGGGACGTATATAGGCTGATGATGATAACACGTGTCACTGACACTAGACTGTTTGCCGACCGCCGTCACCTAGTCAGTACGTCTAGTGTGTTCATTTCGATGGTGCAGTCGTTAACGAATTCATTTGCGAGTTGTCGCGGAATGTATGGAGACTTGTCGACCGTGGCAGTTGTGCAAACGTGCCGCTGGCGGCGCTGTTTCGGTTTCCATACAATTTTGCGATAACTCGCAAACGAATTCGTTAACGACTGCACCATCGATTTGAACACAATAGACGCTCTGGTTGTGAAGTGTCGCATGCCGAATGCGACCAACTACCGTGTTCTCTACTCTGTTGAAGTTCGGCATGCGTAGAACTAGTAAATGTACTAATACTAAATGGAGTATGCAGTTTCACCAATGTTACACAGTCATAACTAGTAAATGTACTAATACTAAATGGAGTATGCAGTTTCACCAATGTTACACAGTCATAACCGTGACAATTCCAGGCAGTTTTAGCAAATTTCAGATTTTAAATTAGATAAAAAAGATAAAGAAAGTTGCCGTGTGGTGTCTGGTTTAGAATAACACCTCTCTGTTTCTTACGTCGTCGATGTCGTAAGAGGCAAATACGAAAAAGAATATATTATTTCTATCAGCATCAGCACTCGTCATTAATTAAAAATTAAAAAAACCCCCGACGAGCCCCAAATCGATGGCTTTACTGAACGTGTAACATTCTCATCTTACCTAACAAACGACCTGATGACCTTGAAGACCTGAACCGATTTCTACAAAACATAGCTAAGAACACTCTCGACGGATTTAGCTTTCGAACAAAAAAAACCGCATTAAAATCGGATCATCCGTTTGGGAGTTACGATGCCACAGACAGATACATACACATTTACACACACACACACACACACACACACACAGACACGTCAAACTTATAACACCCCGTCGTTTTTGCGTCGGGGGTTAATAAAGGATAAATATTATATTAGGCAACAGGTTAGGAACCTGTCACTGTAGTACTTTGGGAAAGACTCCATAGAGAGATCTCTCTCCAGGCAGATGTCATGCCTGGGGACCGAAGTCCAAAGAGAGGAAGTTGGAATTTGTATTTATGCAACCGTTCGTCGAAACTTCGATAGCGGGATGTAGGCTTCCTTTTTTCTTGACAGTAGAAGTTCTACCACTCGATGATAGATGGCGCTAGGTGTCCCTACAGTACCTCTGAACTTAAAACCTAAAAAATATGGCTACAAAGTGTGAAATGGTCGTGAATTTGTCTACGTCGCCTTTCCTGTGGTTTGCCTACCCAATTTGGGATACAGGCGTAAAGATGTTAATATTTAAAACTTCTACTGCTTGTACACATCCCAGTCAATTGCTATCGGGAGATCTATGCCAGATAATAATATATCTATAAGATCTATTAATTGTAAATGAATAAACTTGTTGTTGCTCTGTAATCAAAGATTTTATTTTTAACATTTACTTTTATATCTAGGTTACGCATACGTGCAATAATAATAAACCGAACCAACCTGTAATCAAAGAAACGACATTTAAGTTTATCCCTCCCTTATTCTGTGTTGTATTATTTTCAATTTACTTTCATTGAAATAACCTTAGTCATGACATGAACATTACTTAACGTTTTAAAAAGTCTCCTACTACCCTAACCAAAACCAAATCACGTGACGTAGCTACTGTCAGCTGACAGTATTACACGCGGCAAAATTGAAATGAAGGAATTAGTATACTAATTACTTTACATATCTATTTATTAGGTACTAGCTGTGCCCGCGACTCCGTTCGCGTGGAAAAGTGACTAATTTCCCCCGTTTTTTTTCACATTTTCCGATGCTTCTCCGGTCCTATTTATTGCAGCGTGATGTTATATAGCCTAAAGCCTTCCTCGATAACTGGTCTATCCAACATAAAAATAATTTTTCAATTCGAACTTGTAGTTCCTGAGATTAGCGCGATCAAATAAACGAACTCTTCAGCTTTATAATATTAAGTATAGATATCTATCATAAATATCGTAATTGATCTGTTCAAACACCCGGTAGCTTAGGTCGACGACCTGTTACCAAATATCATCTTGTACAAGATTCTGATTTCCATGAACGTTCTAGATAAACGCGAACTGCCAAGTGAACCAAGTGCCGTTCCCTGCGGTGAGCATTTGTAACTTCAACATGGTATCTATGAAGGAAACGGGGAACATCGCAAGGATCCTGTGAGTATATTGATATGTTGACTTAGTTTTAGTTTTATTTTACTTATACACACACACGCACATGCAATCATGTCTTTGTTATCAAATGGGACAGTTACATAGACAAAACAATTACTTATAGCTCAATGTTAGGTTTGAAAACAGATGGAAGAGGTAGTATATTAGTGACAGGTTGCTAGCCTGACGCCTAAAGCATACCTAAGCCCATTTCCAAGTCGCCTCTTATACGATATTCACGGAAGAAATAGAGATGTGTTATTCTAGACTCGACACCACACGGGCAACACACTCGACACTATTTAAAAAAAAACTTGTATGTGACGTTTGTATTCCCTGTGCCCTGCAGTCGGACGTATACATATAGGCTGGATGATGATGATGATGATGATGTGACGTTTATTCAGACAATGTTCTTCGGTGGGTTCTAAATCAACTAGTCCTTACTATTATGTCCGAATAATGGAGTACCTCAGACAAGACTGCAAAATTAAATATAACTTCAATAAAGCCCCATCAAAAGGTTTTAATCTGGAAAGGCCCTTTTATCTTCGTAATAAGCTGTTAATAAAATACAGCACTCTTTACATTTAAATTGGGTTGTGTGATTTCATTCATGCGTAAGGGGAGATTTAAAAAACTTCTAAACTTTTAACTGACGCATTTGGATTGCCAAATAGATTCTAATAATATTCTTTAACGCAAAAGAGGACTTAGTTTTTAATTATAGTTAAACCAATCAAGTTTAGTCTCTAAATATAATTTTAATTTAAATAGCTTAAATTTTAGTTTACCTTTTATTAAATGAATCGGAATCCCATAGTGAAATAAAATGGATAATACTGTTTCATTTTTATTGCGATATTAGCTCACGGCAGAAACCCGCCCCGTCTGCAGCTGAACACTTGCGTAACTGACACCGGCTCACAACTACCCACATTTTTGACATCACATTCACTATTATTGTCAAACGTCGGGTAGAATACTTTTTTTCTTCTTATCGAACCGCATCTATCATGTTTTGAAAATGAATACCTGAAGAATATTGTTTACAATACAAATAAATGTTACAATAATTTACTCGATCCCATTTGACTCTCCTTTTCTCATACACATAATTTGAATGATATATTTTTATTGCTATCCTTTTTTTGATTGCGTACTAAAAGAAATCTGGAAAAAATCTCAGAAGCGGCAAAATTACATTTACTCTCTAAAAATGTTTACTCGAGGATGGTGAAGCAGAGCGTAAAATATTACATTTCACTTCCTTCCGAGAACAATCATAGCTTTGGCCGAAGTCAATATTATTTTAGGTTTAATTTCAGTATGTATTTCTGTGATAATGACGTATTATGGAACTGTAGTATGAAATTAGCCCAATTAACTAGATTTGCATACTTCTGGAATGTATTCAAAATGTGCCGTGTGTTGTGAGGTTTAGAATATCAGCCTACAATGTCTTTGTTACATTTCTAAATCTTTGAACTTTGTAATAAATCCAAAAAATATAATATTTCATTACAGAAGAAACCATAATCGCACTGAGAAGGAGATAAACAAATTTTTCGAGGATTTACCAAAACTGAAGGACTATTACACTGCGGATGCAGACAGCTCAATCGTAATAATGGACATCCTAAAAAGACATTATTATACCATGGATACCATCATGGAAGAAGTAAGTTTTTTTTATAGACTGCTGCAGTAAAGTTGGCCTCATACGGCCTCCACTGCTTACTAGAGAGAGGCGAGCCAGAGGGACAACTCAGCAAAGGGGAATTTTCCTTAGCATGCCAAAGGGTGCTCCTTTTGAGCCGGCCTAGGCTTTGGACGCTGAGGGAGAGATTTTACAATCAATCTGATTTTATGCTTCTTTTGTGATACTATGGACTGAGAAGAATCGCCAAGAATAGCCATTGCTATGACAGGCCGTCAATTAATTTAGGCTTATTAACCTAAATTTCGTTCAAAACTTGTAAGGTAATTGCATTAGGTGAGCTACTTAAATCATTTAATGCTTAAGGCCCCAGAAGACTAAATAAAAACCACTGCTATACATAAGATAAACGTCCCTGTGCTCGACACTGACCCAATACTTGGCACTTGCAACCTTATGTCATAGTAAGACAGGTGACATATGGGTGTCATCTACTGGGCGTTGAGGCGTCGAGCATTGGTACCTTACACTAAGCAGGACAAAATAAAACACGCTTCAATTGTTAAGGTTCACCAGAGATGCGAAAGTCTTCTTCTTTACTGCAGCTTCAACAGAAAAGTGAAGAATTGCGTGGAAATATTCAATCTGATAAAGACCGTGGAGGGACATTGCTGCACTTTTAACTATGCTGCGTTGAATGATATGGCTGAAAAGTAAGCATTCTTGGTTTGATTTTAAAGATATGAAAATGCATTAAAGAAGTGAGGCAACTTTTTTTTTCATCAACAGCACAATATTATAGAAATTCCCAATATGGCGGTCACGGGATGGTACTCCTTTTTTGCCATTTGAATAACGGAAGCGACCCACGATTCTTTGTATTTAAATGAAAAAAAAAAAACTTTTAATGAAATGACTCGATCATTTCTTTGCTTCTCTAATGTTACATAGGTAGAAAAAAGACGATCTAAAATCTCTTATTACGGACCAATTTCTCTAATTTCGTTGTACAAAGATGACGATCACTATGAAGTTTGATCGTAATGACATACCTAACAAGATTTCATTTCTATAAATTCACTGTCATCCATTCATTGTTTCGGTTTGTTAATGAAGTTGGAACCTCTTTAAAAAAAAGCTTAAAATCTTAGCCAATGGTTCATTGGACTTATTAACATCATTAACCGTATTAAACAGAGCATTAAACGACCGATCGTGCTAGCCTTTGTATCCAATTTAAGCTGGTTTCTAGGGTTCCGTACCCAAAAGGTAAAAACGAGACCCTATTACTAAAACTACGCTGTCAATCCGTTTGTATGTTTGTCAATCATGTATTTCTGTTGCCGATATAACAATAAATACTAAAGAGAAAATACAATAAATAAAATATCAATATTGGCAACAGGTAGACATTTGAAATATTCATAAAATAATTAAGGTTGTATTTTTAGTTTTAAAAAATAATAATAGAATTAAATTAACTAAACTGTCTATTTTGGCTTGACATCATGCGCAAGTACAACATGTTGGCTGAACTTATTGTTTTTCAACTCCAATTAAAAACCACCATTTATACGTATTGTTGGAACTTCATGGCTTAAACTTAGTCTAAAGTTATCAGTAGGCTTAGGACTTTTGGATGCTCGCCGTGGTTCTAGAATCAATGGAGTTGCCATTTATGTTAAAATTCTAATAAGATTTTTTTCTAAGTCTAAAAAATAGTCTTATAAAATATGTATTAGCTGAAACATAATAATGTACTTTAATTAATTAAAAGTAAAATATCTTCTCGCAGCTCTGCTACTATGTATGTTTTATTCGGCACTTTTGGAACTCCAATGAGGTACTGTAACTTGTGTAGAGTTATGATAAAATTAATTAGTTACTGATATATCCGCATAAATCATGACACTTATTTTTACACTTTGATTTGACGTTGTCAAAAAATATTTTGGATAATGACGACTCCATGGATTCTAGAACCACGGCGAGCATCCAAAAGTCCTAAGCCTAGTTATCAGGCAAGGTTTACTTTTTTTCGAACCCTTGTGTCGTGTGTGCTTGAGAAACCCTTATACCAATTTAGCTTGCTCTTTACATTTTTCTTTAACGTATAAATATGTTTTTTTAATAATTTTATTTCACAGCCCCCTCTTACCTCACGACGAAACATTGGAATATTACGATGGCGAGGAAGCTGGAGACGAGGTGTTGGGGCCAATCATTGCCACGTCAGAATCTGGCAGGTATGACTTTTAAGTAAAACTGACGTTTCCTTTCATCATCCAGCTTAACCCCCACTGCTGGGCATAGTCTTCTCAGTTTGAGAGCTTGAGCTATAGTGCTCACGGCGACCCAATTCATATCAGAAACTTCGGATGCATTATTAAAAATAATTAAAGATAGTTTCAGTAGTTTCTCGTTATGCGCGCTTTAAAAAATTGAATACCTATAACATAGGTCCTATATTTTGTATAGATATGTATCTTTCCAAACACACTTGCGGTTTGTTTCACACATAAGGTAGGTATAACACAGGGTGCATTGACATGAAAAGCGATGAAACATTTTTTGTCTCCGACAATGTCGATAATGAAAATAAAAAAAAATAAAAAGGGTTTTCAGATGCGTGTTCCCGACCACTGATTAAAATATTAATGGTCGATTTCCGGCCATCATGTATAGATTAATAAGCAGTGTTACATAAACATAACCTAGTGAATTTCGTAGTCACTGAATGTGAAATTGTAGGTCAGTAACTATTAATGACATAGTGTAATTAAAGCGTATCACAACTTATCCAATCGAGTCAAACTAAACCGATGCTTTAATCGAGTCAATCGATTGAAGTTATTATTAATTGCTACATAAACTTTGCTCATCAACGAAGTACACTCACGAGCAGCGGGAAAGGGTCAGATACAAAATAATTGTCTAAGGTAAACAAACTGTTCTTATTGCCAGTAAAAACAGGGGTTAGATAACTGCAAAGAAATCACAATGTTTTTCGTATTTTTTAAATAAAGTAAAATCTCAACCGAAAGTCTTGATGCATGCCTAATGTTCCATTAATACTTTGGAACAAAAAAGTATTCTGGCAAAAAAAATCTAAATCCTGAAAATTTTGTGCAGTTCTTGTAAATCAAGGAATTTCTGCTAAAACCCATTTAAGTACTTATTTTCGTGAAAAATAGAACTGAACAAAAAATATAAATTTTAAGAATACAAGGAGGTATGTATGTATCTAAAACAATTATTTCTAACAATCTACTTACATTCTCCAACAATCATCGTCGCACATCGTGCAACTTTTCTGCTTCAAAAGTAAATGTAAGGCTTAGTTACTTCCCCAATTTCCTTTTTAATCTCTTTTAACAAGTTGCACAAACCTCGAAATGCTCTTGACGTGAAAATTGAGCAGTTAATGGGACCCATTTTATGAGTAAGTGAGCACCCAGAAAAGTTAGCAAAGTTTTTGTGTTAAACAACTTTCTGACTCGTAGTCTTTTGTTTTTTATTGCAATATTGCAGCAATAATTAAATTCCTGTGTAGTGTT
The DNA here is from genome assembly GCA_005406045.1 of Adoxophyes honmai. NCBI lineage: Eukaryota > Metazoa > Arthropoda > Insecta > Lepidoptera > Tortricidae > Adoxophyes > Adoxophyes honmai. The sequence goes on from BHDV01005356.1 coordinate 100,807, forward strand.
GGGATAAAATAACACTACATACAGAAGAACATAGCATTCGTTGTAACTCCTAGTATAATTTAGGCATAAAGGATTAGGACATATGCCAAGTATCGGTTTGGTAGTGTGTCCGCCAAGTTTGTTTGAGTTCGGTCTGAGATTGGTAGTCGTTTTGGTGTTGTGTTTTCAGCTGTTTTGTCAGTATGGGAATATTTAAAACAAATACATAAGAACCTAAGCAGTAGATTATATTATTTACTATGAAACAATGTCTAACATGAATATAGAATGCGTTGTTTTTATTTTCATTAATATTTTTAGTCAGTATTTGTAATGTGGAATGATGAAACAAAAGAGTCACAGTTTTGTCTACGTAGCATTTTGCATGCTCTGCCTACCCCACTTGAGAGTACAGATCTAATGTATGTGTGTCACAAATCAAAACTACCTGTCTTTTTCAATGCAATATTCAAAACATTTAGGTGTTTCAAATTGTCTCTAAGGTCAGAACTAAACTAAATTAATGATGATCTTATACAATACATGTGAAAACAACACATCGTTATTAAGAAGGAAAGTAACAATTTAATTAAAAAATAAACTGAAACTAAAATGACAACAGTAAAAATCTCACTGCACGATTCGAAACATTACTTACGTAAAATCCTATTAGAATCGTAAAGTATGCAAATAACAACTAGAGTAATATTCCTACAAAACATTATAATTGATGGCACTCAACGTTACAAGTATCCACTTCGGACAACTTTCCATCGAAAACAATAATAAAACCACTCGAAAGAAACTTGGCCCTACATTTACAAGCTCATTTTATCGGATTAATTTTATTATCTACTGTTTTCTCTTATTTTCCATACGTCACAGTGAAATATCTAATTTTTATGATTAACGCAGTGCGTCAGATATGGCTGACCTCCATAAAAGGACTCGAAAGAGTTGTTAATATTAAATAAGTATGTTAAGTCGAAGCCATACAAGTAAATAAATAAATATCATGAATTCTTAGCTTTAAGCTGCCATTCCATCAGAGATGTGCTATGTCTATGCTGCGAAGATGTATTAAGCTGCGCTACGAAATCCGCTTCCACCGGTGCTATGCTATGTGCACCAATCGATGGGTCCTACGTACAAGGGCCAAAGTGTAAAATCCAAACTTTACAGGGCGAGCTGTTAAAGACAAAACCTGTTGTAACTCAGAAGTCGCAAACCCGAGACTTTTGAAACTTGGCACACTTACTAATAACACTCTGCCCTTCAAACACAATGAAAAAAAAACTTATAAAATAATTATATACCAAAAGTTTTTGTACATACGCCCATGTACGTGAATATTAGGCAGATAAAATTTTGTAAAAAAACAGGTAAAAAGATCTATGTGTTACTTTGGCTCTTATACGCGGTCTTCTTTAAAATCGTTAGTAAAAAGTATAGAGTTATAATACTCGTGTATTTAAGCGTTTATATGTATAACTTAAGAGAATTGACTATTTTTCAAGGAAATAGAATTGTAATTCATGATTTTGTGCTAGTTTGGTCTTTATACGTTGTGAAGTTTGTTGCATCATAAGGGATTAAGTGAACAAAACGTTCTATTTTATAGTTTTCTTTCATAAAAATCATCGTTAAAATATTTTTTTTATTTTAATTAAAAATTAACCATAAGGTTAAAGTAAACAGTAGGACTACTAGAACTACTAGAAATATGTGTAGAGACTTTTACTTACCAAAACACAAATTGACTTTCGAGATCAATAGATTTTTTTTTCTGATTTCAAAATCTTGAAAATTAAAATGTGAATTAAAATGTAATTACTTGTAATTATAGGTATATATGCTTAAAATAGAATAATCAATAAAATTTTACTAGTTCTGTTTTTATCAATAGTCACTTTCAGGGGCAGTAAGAATAGTATATTATATTGCAATACTCAATCTGTTCCCTTATGTTTACGTCTATCTTATTAAAATACTTAAGTTTGTTTGAATTTTCTACGGCTCACCAAAACTCTTTTCTTGCCCCTGTTTTTCATCTCTGCTGCACTAAGGTTTACCGGAATTTTGATCCCATTACTTTTAGAACCTATCCATTCTTGACTATATTGCTCGCGCAATCTCTCTTTGTCCCTTTTTTTCAAATACTTTTTCTTTCTGGATTTTGCCGGCGTGTAGGGTTCATCCTATGAATGTTTGCAAAGATTGAGGTAAAATTAAGATACGTAAGCCACGGAAGGTATAGCTTCTTTGCCAAAATAATACTGCCATCAGGTGAAAGAATAGGAGTATCTTTGATGTTGTTGTCAGTGTTAATAGAAATTGACATAGTAAAATATTGACTCTATCCAACAATATCCCACTCTGTTGTCATCGGTGATAATATTAATTACTGTATTGTTAACAGTACAGACTACCATTTAAGTATTGTAAAACTTCATCAAACTCGTTCAACAATATCGAAAGTGGAAATTTCAAATGTCCATCACCGTCGATATCATACTGTCTAATTTATGAGGTTACTATAGAGATGAATATTCAGAGAGAGCGTCTGACATTGTTAGTGTTGTTTGTCGGTGTGATTGGGTGACGGTTGATAATTTTAATAAAACGCGACTAGTTCGAGGGATCGGTACCTACTGTTAAAAATCATGAGCGGGCAATTCGAAGAACCCGAGCTGCAAAACTAATGTGATGCCCTACTTCAGTCTACTCATGATCACGGCCGCTGCAACGCGGCCGAAATAATTAAATTAAAATTATACTCTTAGGTGATTTAGTCCTGCATAGTAATAATTATGTGGTAACATTCGGTATGTTTGATTAGGTTCTCTCGAGAAGAAAATTATTATTTTCATTTTCGAGGTGTGTGAGATTTTTATATCGCTTTGGCAAGTTCTATTTTGCAAGATTTCTAAGTTTACTCAGCGTATAAATCTTCCCTGAACGACAACAAACATTTCAAAACCAATATCAGCTAAATCGGCCCAGCCGTTCTCGAGTACTAACGTGAGAGTACGAGCGAGATTGAAGAACTGGATATTTTATTTAATTTGCGTAATTCGGAATTTTCTAATATTTCACTAGCCTCAAAAAGTAGCAGCGAAGCAAAAACAACATAATTTGCCCACTGAACATACTAAAAAATACCATAATATTAAAATAATAACTTCGGCCTAAGTGGTGTTTACCATAATATTACACGTATAGGGGCCTATCTACCAGATTGGCCTCTAATAGCAAACATCACAATATTTTACAGAATACATAAAACATAGATGTTCTGACTACATTTGACTTAAAACATAGGTTTAAAATATACCAAAATGAACCGCTGGGAATTTACCGCGTAAAAGTATCAAACGTACGTTAGGCCCTTATACGTTAAAATTACGCTCAGTTAGGCCCTTATGGTACGGCAAAAACTTGTAGAATAATGAAAAAAATGGGTTTTTTTAAATCCAGGATTAAAGTACATACTTTATAGATGCCTAAAATGCAAAAAAAGCAAAATTGAAAAAAACACTTTGGCCCTTATACATAGGGCCCATCGCAATGAGTATGATTGATGGCCATATCAAACGCATCCGTATCATCGTAGCATAGCACATCTCTGGTGTAAAGGCAGCCTTAGCTTGAAATAAAAAAAATACAAATTAAAAAAAAAAAAACATTTTTCTTCGACAATAGCTCGTTCACAACTAACAATTAGTACAATAACTCAAAAAAAATCTTAATATTCCTTAATTATTTCTCCTACTGGGACCTCACTAGGAACTTGACACTTCGTTTTAACTTTAACTTCAACTTCAAGACATGTTTCAACTTGTTTCTCGGTTTCAGGACTTCAGGCCTCACCGTCGTTTTCAACGTGGAACCTGACGATTATCCGAGCTGGTCTAACACCGTGAATTATGGAGCAACCGTATGTAGTATTTTTGTTAATTATTTAAAAACATAGCCTTATCGCCTAAACCATACTTTAATACAGATGTAGTGAGAAACTATTTTCCTTCGTAAATGTTCGGAAAAGTTCGTATTTATCGTTTTATTACTTAAAACAATTCCAATTATTATTTAAAACTGGATATTTACCATATATTTTACGGAATGAATTACCTTTAAAATGGGTACCTAAGCTATTTGTGAGAAAACGATAAATACGAAGTTTTCCGAACATTTACGAAGGAAAATAGTTTCTCACTACATCTGTAATTATATTTTCTTGTATCGCCACTAAGTATGCATGTACCATCGCGAACAAGGATTGTTGAGCCACTTACCTATGTTTGTAACTTAGTCGTGTAATACTACTAATCAAATAGCTGACATCTAGTCGGTTACATCAGTCATTGATTACACGTCTAAATTGCAAACAGTGGTGAGTGGCTCATCAATCCCGGTTCGTGACTGTACAAGATAATTACAAAAGTAATTGTTATCATTAACTCCTACGTAATTTATAAAACAAACGAGGTATAATGTGTTATTATTAATCTAAACAATGTCTAAACAACAACACACACTGTCTTTTAAAAACAGCTTAAATCTTACCTCAAAACCATCCGCAATTTCAACCCAAAGACTTTAACATAAAGTGTAATTCCGAACTTTTGAAGTGATAACAAACTGGAACAAAGGCATTTTTGCAGCAGCGTGAGTAATCCCGTGAATTACAGCCTTCCCAAAGCCGGGTCCGTTCAAAACATTATCAATCGTTGTAAATATACCCTCAAAACCCTGAAATGCGGAGAGGGACGTCACGTACATTCCCTCAGGGCTCGGAAATTTATTAGCTAACCCTACGCGCTTGGTTACAAGAATAAGACTGGTTTTAGCTGGTTTTAGCTGGTTTATAGTCACGATAGACGCGCCGTTGAGTAGCGTACAACAAGAGTGTAAGGCTCAATTCACACCAGAAGAGCGGCGAAGCGCGGCGTAGCGGAGCGCAGTTTCAGTGTCATGAGAATTTCAACTTTATTTTCATTACAATAATACTTATTATCGCATGAGAAACTCTAACGATGCGCGCGGTTGCCCGCGGATCCGCGGGAATTCCAGCGCATTCCATAAACAAAGCCGTGCGACTGCGCGAGCTGTCGCGGGAATGCCCGAGGATGCTCGAGTAGCCGCGACGGCCGCTGTCAATATGTCAATATTAAGTAAATTCCAGCGACTTCCTACGCATTCCAGCGGCTTCTTAAGGAGTCACATGAATCCTCGCGCATTCTCCACGGAGTGGGTCGCTGCGCTTCGCCGCCTTTCGCCGCTCTTCTGGTGTGAATTGAGCCTTAAGCGAATAGGACGCATTTAACGAAGCGCTGTTCAAGCGAGCGACTTTGAAATGCGACTACTAACCACATACATCTTTGAGCGCGCGATCCAACAGCACTGCCGAAACGCGTAATAATTAGCTTTATAGTCATGCCAGTAGATGCTCAGTTGAGCAGCGCTGCTTAACAAGGGTTCCGGGGCGAATAGGACGCGTTCAACGAAGCGCTGTTCAAGCTCGCGACGAAATGCGACTACTAACCACATACATCTTTGAGCGCGCGATCCAACAGCACTGCCGAAACGCGTAATAATTAGCTTTATAGTCATACCGTTAGATGCTCAGTTGAGCAGCGCTGCTTAACAAGGGTTCCGGGGCGAATAGGACGCGTTCAACGAAGCGCTGTTCAAGCGCGCGACTTTGAAAGGCAACTACTAACCTCATACAGATGTAGTGAGAAACTATTTTCCTTCGGGATTGTATTAAATCAGTGACATTCTCATATCCATTAATATGGAACTTTATTGTTTAGTGTCAAATGTCGAAATGAATAATGTGACTGTATAATATAGAGATGTTACAACCACTTCCTGTAACTTTGAAAATATCAACTCAGTTTTATTGTCACTAGTAAATCAAACATTATCTCCACTTTAAAACATTAATTAAATGGACAACCGTTTTCGAGGTTTTAGCATGGCTATACAATGTTTTTATAAGTAATTTGAAAATAATGATACTACAGCGAATATTTGGATTGCGTATTATCCACTCTATATATATATTGGTCTGCTGAAGCGACTTACCCCTACGGCTTTAAGATGGGTACTGAAGCTATTTGAGAGAGTACGATAAATACGAACTTTTCCGAAAAATTACGAAGGAAAATAGTTTCTCACTACATCTGTACATCTTTGAGCGCGCGATCCAACAGCACTGCCGAAACGCGTAATAATCAGCCTTATAGTCATACCGCTAGATGCGCAGTTGAGCAGCGCTGCTTACAAGGGTACCGGGGCGAATAGGATGCGTGCAACGAAGCGCTGTTCAAGCGCGCGACTTTGAAACACAACTACTAACCACATACATCTTTGAGCGCGCGATCCAACAGCACTGCCGAAACGCGTAATAATCAGCCTTATAGTTATACCGCTAGATGCGTTGTTGAGCAGCGCTGCTTAACAAGGGTTCCGGGGCGAATAGGACGCGTTCAACGAAGCGCTGTTCAAGCTCGCGACTTTGAAACGCGACTACTAAAAGCCTACGGCGGGTCCCGCGACGGAATTCCAGCGTGGACCAGCGAAAACAAAAGTAAAGCGAAAGTAAAACTAGCCAGTCTTGTTATGATCGACTTAAGCCCATCACACATTAAGCAGATACGGTAAGATATCTATCAATATCGCTCCCTATACAATTCAATGAGCTAACACACACTGCGCAGATTTACCGTCAGGTATCTTTTGACACCGACATAGTGGAAAATGGCATTTATACGCAGATAAAATATTATCGTATATGCGTAGTCTGTGACGGGCTTTATTGCCAGACAATGGAATACGGAACGCACGAACGTAGCTGGATAACTTTGTGATGATGATTATGATGAACCTAGAGCGGTTGACTTAACCCAACGTGGAAGAGTCACGGTTTTGTCGACGTATGGTTTCGTGTACTATGCCTACTCCTTAAAACTCGTCACAGACTACGTATATAATATTTTATTTGCGTATAAATGCCATCTTTCCGTACGTCGGTGCCATACTTGACGGTAAATCTGCGCCGTGTGTGTTAACTGTTAACTCAATCCTTATCCTTACTATCCTTACTAATATTAGAAAGAAAAAAAGTCAGAAAGTGAGTTTGTTTGTTTGTTTGTTCCGCTTTCACGCCGTAACTACTGAACCGATTGCTTTGAAATTTTGCAGACATAAAGATAGAAGTCCGGATTAAATAATAGGGTACTTTTTATCCCGGAAAAAATTGATGTTCCCGAGGGAAAACAAAAGTATAGTTTGCTTGACAATCGATATCAATCGATGATAGATCGATATCGATCGATAGATGATAGATAGATGGCGCTGTGTGTCGTTTGAAACGAAAAATTTTCTTATAGTTGTGCTTTTGTACCGCAATATAACCGAGTTCCACGCGGGCGAAGCCGCGGGCGGAAAGCTAGAGTAAACTATATAGGGAGCGATATTGACAGATATCTGTTCAGTAACAGATATCTTACCGTATCTGCTTAGTGTGTGATACGCTTTGGGAATAAAAGCGTGATATTATGTAGGTTTGTTTACATAAAAGGCTTTTAAAATTAGATTTTGTTCAGCTATTTTGTAAAGATAAGTAAAATCCCTTAATTAATCCTTCCGAGTAACGTCGTCCATTTTAACGTCCGTTGCTTTCCCACTTGAGAAAATATACAAAAACAAAAAGAGATTTAATTATGCTAATGGCTTCCTTGAAAAATAAGGAAAATGAGTAAATAACGTTTTATTGGTCATTTTAATTTGACCTCGTGATTTCTGGTTTAGAATATACTTGCCATACAAATATTACTTGCCTGTTTCTTACGTGGCTGTCATAACTTCATAAGACGCGACTAAGGAGATGATTGACAGGTTAGGAACTTGTCACGATTGCAATTCTTCCATCCATGACTAAACCTAAAATTATGCTTAACATACATTACATACATACAGTCACGCCTATATTCCCAAACGGGGTAGGCAGAGCACACAAAGCACTGCATAGACGAAACGATGACTATTTCACGCTTTGTGGCCACTTCCAGCATAATATTCTTTAGGGTTTGAGGTGGTAGGTACAGTATTACCGAACTAATAATTCCTCTGGACATACCTGCGCAGTTGACGAATTTTGTGACGCGGGAAACTTCGATCT
>BHDV01005356.1:112416-123105 GCA_005406045.1 Adoxophyes honmai
AAAATATGCTATCGAGTGGCATTCATAACTAAAAAATCAACTTTTTTGAGTTAATACGGTGTTAAATGTCATGTGCGATATGTATGTGATTTTTTTACTACGGCCCACTTCGCACACCCTTCCGTGTCGTATTTTCTCAAGCATTCACTCTATTTTCACCGGCCATATTTCGTCTCGCAAAATGCGAAAGGAATGTCATTCTGTTGGAATATTTTGTGCCCAAAAATGAACTAGGATACGGTTGAAACCACCGTTGTGGTAAAACTAATACAAGCTCTTTATTTTCAGCATCAAAGGGTTTTTGCCTCTAACTTTCATAGACTACAGGAAATAACTTAAGCATTACCGAATATACTTTTCCGGGCTGACTTCTAGTCAATTTGAGCTTGTTCAATTAAAATTATTCGTACATTTTGTGATAATTTATATCATTTTTTGAACGAAATAATTGCGTTACATTATAGGTCAAGCAACTAACTAGCAACGTGTCACTATTAAACATTTTTTTACCCAATTTTAATACATAATTACCTATCTACAGTCGAATCTTTATTTACATTCATATAACACTAGTTTTTGCCCGCGGCTCCGCTCGCGTTAAATTCGGGGTATCACAGAAGAGATAGCACACATACCAATTTTATATCTGCCTACCCCTGTGGGAAAGAGGCGTGTCTGTATGTATGTATGTACGTTTCGAATACAGGCGTAACGTCTATCCATGTAGATATATGTTTGTGTTTTTTTTACTACGGCCCTCTTCGCACACCCTTCCGTGTCGTATTTTCTCAAGCATTCACTCTATTTTCACCGGCCATTTTTCGTCTCGCAAAATGCGAAAGGAATGTCGTTCTGTTGGAATATTTTGTGCCCAAAAATGAACTGAGATACGGTTGAAACCACCGTTGTGGTAAAACTAATACAGGCTCTTTATTTTCAACATCAAAGGCCTTTAACTTCCGTAGACTACAGGAAATTACGAATAACGAATATACTTTTCCAAGTTGTCTTTTGGTAAATTTGCGCTTGTATCAAATAAAAACTATTCGTACATTCTGTGACATTTAAAATTATTTTTTTAACGAAGTAGGTACCTACTTAATAATTGCTTTACATTTTAGATCGAACAACTAGCTAGCAACACGATAGGTGTAGGATAGACTAAAACTTGATCCCTTGTATCAAATCAGAAATAATTAGTTTTTTCCTTTAGACTTTCATCAGTTTTAAGGGCGCTGATTCAAATGTATCACTTGTAACAGAACAGTGAGCAATCTCAGTTTTTTCAATTAGTCGAACCAAACCACAAACTTCAATATTATTATATTTTTTGAGAATTTGCCTGTAAAATAACATTCGCTTGAATGCTCATTACAAATTAATGCTCAAATGTATCAGCACCTTCTGATGTTCAAAGCCTGAATATATAATTTCGATATAGATTTTATAATGTGAACATTACGATTTGAATAAAAGTCATGACGCTTTCAATTGTTTTGTCACAGGAACGTCAGTGGATATAAAAGTGGAACCAAAAGTGTACCAGAGTGAAGCTGATATAAGACCGGTCTCACCAAGCCGTAGAGGCTGCTGGTTCCATGACGAGATAGCCCTGGAGCACACAGACCGGTACAGCTACGAGACCTGCGTAACAGAGTGCGCGATGAACAACTTCATACACTTCTGTGGGTGCACGCCCTATAAATACCCCCGAGGTTTGTATTACGAAAGCCTTTGATGAATGAATAAGTGTTACTCGTCTTACATTTTCTCTTTCAGATGTCTTGATGATAAGTGTCAGATATAATATCTAAGGGCGGCCACATACACTCGGAATTCCGTTTTGGAATTTGGAATCGAAATTCCGTAAATACACCACACAAATACGTTTCGATTACAAATGCGGGATTCTGAATGCATGGGCCATCGTACCGCATTACGAATCAGATTAATTTTCTAACGGAAAATACTGTTTGTTTGTGGCTGGTCCACATATGGATTGACAGGCGTTTGATATTACGAATCGATATTTCGATTCGTAATTCCGAGTGTAAGTGGAATGTAGGTACTACTTTCGTGCGCGAGTCCGACTCTAACTTGACCGGTTTTTTATGAAAGAGTTAGTAGGTACTATAGGTATTCCGTGCTATCAAATAATTTAGACTTATTGGCTGCTCAACCAAAAATGAAAGTAGATGGTGTTTTTTTTTTTAGCTTATAGTGTGTCCCACTGCTGGGCAAAAGCCTCCCCTTTTTCTTTCCATTCGTCTCTGTTTTTGACTAAATTATACTATTTATTTAAAATTAAAAAGTACAAGGTTTCATCCAGATTATATTCGTCTGTATCATTCGGCGTGTCTGAACTATTTTGTTGCGTCTCAAGGCTGGCACGCGTGTCATTGGTTCGTCACATCTCTACTTTAGAACCTCCCTGTCCTTTAGTGAATACATCAACTGTCTAAGCACCTTACAAGAATGGAAAATTGATTCGTTGCAAAATGCAAAGAGATTGAATTATGTACTAAATTGACAAGCATTTGTCCAATTACATTTACGGAAATAGCTCCGGCTTTTGGATTTTATACGCGAATATTTCACGGCTTGGTAACCTAATATTCAAAACATCAGTATGTTTAATGCCTATTCAGTACCGCAAATAGTACGCCACAATGTTAATAATGTACGTCCTATATCCAGTTCCTCATTTCAGTTCGTGCTTAGGATTGTTCAGGGCGTACGCGATGATACCAGCGTATTTTATTAGCAAACTTTAATACCATAACTTGGTGAAAACTTTCGATATTTTTGTTAAAAAATTACATACCTACCAACTTAAATACATTATTGTCAGGGCAGGTTTTGCGGCAAAATTTGGCACAAAACACAATGAAAGAGGTATAGTGACAAGTTGCTAGCCTGTCGCCTAAAGCCTAAACCTTAGTCTAGTAATCCTTAGTCGCATGTACAGTTATCCAGGGAAAAAATAGAGTAAACGTTATTCTTAACTTGACGCAACACTGTTTAGCATAATGACATTATGTTAACACTGGCCATCAGCTATTAGTAAACCCAGTAGAGAGATGCTGGTGTTCCTACAACCATTGAAGGAAACTCTTAACACAGCGTTGTAAGATTGTGTTGTACTGCAACAATCAATCTGCAATAAAATATTTTTTTTTTAAATATTGGAATAAGATCACAAACCGCTCGAGTTGTAGCGAGCGCCCTCCGACTCGACAATATTTACGCAAAAAATCCATTCTGCCGAAGTGTGAGGAATCCTGCTTTATTAGATTTCTTTAGCGGATTCACGCGAACAGAAATCTGAACCGGATTTTTGCTCAAATTTGAATGTTGTTTGTCGCAAAGTCGCTTCGTGGGTATAATGTTATGGAGTAATGAAAGTATATCTTTATTAACGTCTCGTGGGGAGTAAGTAGTTCTTAGAATTAATTTATTATGGAATACAGACTGATATCGGCTTCGCGTGGGTGGTATTTTTTTTAAGTGGTGGAGCTTATGTTTGTGTTTAAAAACGCTGAATGAACTAAGCATAAATAATAAATTCTAATTGTAGTAGGGGATGATATACGAAAGCATTGAAAACGAAATGAATTAGACCTGCTTTCATTACCTATTTCCTACACAGACATAATTACCGTGACTTCCACTTTTTGTGGGCACTCCTTGCATGCTTTTTGGTTTTGAAGTCTCTCCTAAATTATACCATACCTTTAGAGCAAATTTATAATTTAGTTATAAAATTTTAACCTTAAAAATAGCACTTTGGTTCTAAATTCTCACGGGTTACAAGAATAAAACCTACGCTACAAATTGTGGCACAGACACGACTTCCGCCAAATTAAACACGACGAAGCATTTTTAGGAATCATTCTGTTCACTGGTTAGACCTGAATATATAGACTAAGCAAAATCGTTCCGAAGGAAGTTAGAGTAATAAGAATAATACAGCAGAGTTTTCTCGATTCGCTTGGGGAAGACTTATCGGCTCCTCATAAATGAATGTAGTATGTTTTGTAGTTTAATGTTGATGTATCTTATATTCATAATCACACCTGTGTTCCCTAATGGGGTAGGAAGACAATACAGAACGTTATGTCGAAAAAAACTACAACTGTTTCTCTCGTAACCACTTCTGGCATAACTTAAGTTAAAAAATAAACCGGCCAAGTGCGAGTCAGACTCGCGCACGAAGAGTTCCGTACCAAAAACTGCAAAAAATCAGAATCTTTGTATGGGAGCCCCCCTTAAATACTAATTTTATTTTGCGGCAACAGAAATACATCATCTGTGAAAATTTCAACTCTCTAGCTCTCACGGTTCGTGAGATACAGCCTGGTGACAGACAGACAGACAGACAGACGGACAGACGGACGGACGGACAGACAGACAGCGAAGTCTCAGTAATAGGGTCCCGTTTTTACCCTTTGGGTACGGAACCCTATAAACGGGAGAAATAGGTACAATAGTGACAGGATGCTAGCCTGTCGCCTACCCCCACCTATTTCCGTAGTCGCCTCTTACTACGTCCACAAATGAAATGAAGAGGTGGGGTCTATATCGGATGGCATAAAATTTTTAGTCCTATCATTGTATCGCATAACGTCTTTTGTCCTAATAATGTATGGCATAAACTTTGTTCCGCATACTTTTGACTATCCGAAATTGTTGCTCCTGTTATCGTTTGTCCTATATATTATTTGTCCTACCGTTTGATGTGTTTGATCACTATCACCAGTGTGAAATAATTGTGTAGAGAATTTTACAGCGCTACTAGCTGTCATTTTGTTGAAGTAAAGTCTCAGTTAACTTTCATTACAGAGGTACTTAAACTTTAATATTGAATTGCTTTTTATTTCAGATGAATTAAGAAGATTCTGCGAATTAGCCGACCTGCCTTGCATGCATAATTTGACTGGTAAAAATCGAATAATTAATTAATTGTTAAGCTCCAGCAGCCATCAAAGATAAATTAAGGCTTTTAAATTTAAAATTAAACAAATTAGAAGTTATAATATAATACGTACAAAATTCCAAGAGATAGATTCTATTAGAAGTATAATCCCGAGTCTGTGTCCCACAGTTGGGCAAAGGCCCCTATGTTTTCCATTCCATTCGTCTCGATTTTCTAAAATCACCTACCAATCACTCAAGAACACGTCTAAGTCGTCCCGCCATCTTAAGGGCCTGCCTCGCCGCCATCCGTCTTGTGGCTCCCACTCTGTGGCGTTTTCGGCCCACCTGCGTTGATGTATGCGGGTTAAGCGCCATAGTCAAAGTGAAATGCTTAAGAAAATTATACTTAGTATCTTCGAGTTTCTGCTAGCCTAGTCTTCTATTAGGTACAAAAAACATACTCAGAATTGTGAAAAACAGTTAGTTTTTGTTATTGGTGTTAAATAATTTTAAACAAAAAAAAACCGACTTCAAATTTGGGCTATACTGAAAGCATTTGTCTAATAATGAGGGTGACCTTCCATCACCAGCAGGCCTCACTAATTACTGAAATTATAATTTCCAGTCTGCAGGTGCATTCAGTATTGAAAGAATTATCCTTTAACTCCTAAGCATTAAGGAGTTGACCTTCCATCATCAGCTCAGTCATATTTTTTTTACTGCCAGACGTAAATACTGGTGTAGCTTTGAAAAATGTACTAAAAACATTACCTGTGCCAATAAAATTTGAGGGTTGCCCTCGATTTCCCTCATATTCCATCACCAGATCAAGATATGCTGGCAATGGGACCACCTGGAAACTATACCCTTTCAAACAAAAACAAAAATTTCCAAATCGGTCCAGACGTCTTCGAGTAATCAGCGAACACACATAAAAAAAAAATGATGATAAAAAAAAATAATAATAAAAAAAAATATCCCGACGAATTGAGAACCTCCTCCTTTTTTTGAAGTCGGTTAATAAAAAAACTCTTATAGTAATGGGTGCACTTTCCTCTTTTTATCGAGATTAGCTCGACATGTTTAGAGCTAATTCGTGGCTCATCATCAGGAGCAATGTCGTCGAACAATCAGTATTCATTTTATTTCACCATGAGTGAGTCGCACGGTAGTTTTATGTTTAATCTTAATTCTGATTTGTGTAATAGAAAATTTTACTAAGACATTTTTTTCTCTTTTTTTTATTTTCACTTTTTTTAAAGATTATGAATTCAAATTCTATTCCAGTGTATGGCAAAGGCGTGCCTTGCGATCCACCCTGCTATGTGGAATGCCGTGATAAGGGTTACTCGATAGCAGAAAACACTGTGCCGTTTTTAATCGACGATTTTCCAAGCAACGTCACGTGAGTTTTATGTTTTAAGTAAATGAAACGACTTGGTGGGGCCACTGCCGTGCCCCCGATTTTAATGATCAAACTACTTCTAGCTGACTACGAGAGTCAGTGATTGTGGAGGTGATTTTTGTTGCTAATACACAATACATAAATAAATAAATAAATAAATATCACTGGACAATGTTTACACCAATCACCTAGTCCCAAACTAGGCAACCCTGTGTTATGGGTACTAGACAACGGATAAACTTACTTATATATAGATAAACATCCAAGACTCGAAAGCAAACATTCGTATTCATCATACAAACATCTGCCCCGACCGGGGATCGAACCCGGGACCTCAAGCTTCACAGTCAGGTTCTCTAATCGCTGGGCTATTCGGCCGTCAACATACATAACATACATCACGTCTGTATTCCTAAATGGATAGATAGAGCTGAGCACACGAAAGGCATACTAATCTCACGCTTCGTAGCCATATTTATCTAAACGCTGAAACATACTTAGATGAAAGAAGTACGATACAAGCAATCTTATGCTTAATGGAAGGTCCCAACCTTGTTTCTGTGTAACCACAAAAATGGAAACTAAAATAAACTTTTTTGATTTTTTGATTTTTGAAGTACAATTAGTGTCACCCGTGTGGTGCCGGGTTAGAATAGCACCTCCCCCTTTCTTCCCGTGGGTGTCGTAAGAGTCGACTCTGGGAAAGGGTTAGTGTATTGTGGGCGATGGGCTAGCAACCTGTCACTGCAATATCACGTTTAACCATCTGCATACCCTGAAATTGCTAGACGTGGCACTGAATTTTTGAATTCATGTGCTCTGCCTACCCCTTTTGGGAATACAGGCGTGAGAATATGTATGTATGTATGTATGTAATTAGTGTCAGCTTGCTACCTTGTCACGTAAATTATACCTAAACCTATTTACTTAGTCACCTTTTAATATATCCACGGAAGAAATAGAGAGGTGTTACCCCGAACCCGAGACTACACGGGGTCCATAAAGTTAATAACATAGATATTATACAACAGTGATAAGTTGCCAGTCTATGATTTATCAAAACAAACTCAATTGTTGCCCCAGTGGAAAACTTTAAATACCCCTGAAGACCTAGAGGACGTGACAAAAGGATTTTTCTTCTGCACTGTACTAGTCTTGTTATTTGAAACTGAACCGCTCACAAACTACAAAGCATTTCGTTTTCAAAGCAAAACTGAATACAAATAGCAACTTCAATTTTATTCTTACATTTCTACGTAAAATGCAGATGGTTTATGTCGTTGCATTGAAGCTCTGCTCTTGTCGGTATCAGAAGCTACTTTATACTGTCTATGCAAAATACTTTCTTTTTTTGCGCTTAAAATAATGTTAAACTTACTCAAAATGACATTATAATTATTATAATTTTGTGTACTTCATTTCAAGGCCTACCTGTCTATGTTCTGGTATCAAATAAGTCATTGTGTACGGTCGACCAAGAAAGTGGTCTACCACTTTTGACAAAAGTTTCTGTGAGATCAAAATTATCACAAGGTTGACATTGTCACTGTCATAATATTATGGCGAGGGGAAATCGACCTTGTTGTTTCATGGGGTTCAAATGAATATCGATCTTGAGGGGGTAGACCAATTTCTTTGTCGACTGTACATAGTTGGTCATTTTTTATTTTCAATAAAAAATGGTTTTCATACTCAGAATCAAGTGCGCTTTCCATACAAATTGAAAAATAAACGCTCTTATTTTTTATACAAATTTTAGGATTCAATTCCGTGACTGCTATTCTAATATAAAATGAGGCATTCTTATGATCAGTATAACAAAGCTACAGGTGATTTTTTTCTTGTGTAGCAGGTTCAATTCCCGGTTCAACCTTTTAATCATCTAAAATCTACGAATGCCGTTTCAATTGTTTTTTTAATTAAAATATCTTCTTTCAGTGAAATGTTCCATCTGTATGCCTTACCACAACAACACGCTCTAGTAAGTAAGTAAGTAAGTAAACACTTTATTGTACAAAAGAAAAAAAACACGAAATACAAAAAACTCATATACAAATGAAATGCCGAAGTACAGTCAGCGTCTGATACATGTATACACTTTAGTACCTTTTCTAATTAACCTCATATTTGAACTCTCGCATGAAATTGTCACTGCGATCACAGTGACAAAGTACCAAAGTGTAACCATGTATCAGACGCTGACTGTACAAAGGCGGACTTATCCCTTAAGGGATCTCTTACAGCCAACCTTTGAGAGTTAACTTGATTATTGACACCGACAAAACAGAAAGTCTAGTCGCCCTCCGCGCAGTATAGTTTACCCGTAATTTTCTGACTTCTCTAATTAGACAGTGACACGTACAGTCTATCTCGCGCGTATCTCTACTTGCACCTTGCTGTGTTAAGATGGCTGCAATATTGAGGATACTAAACTTCCATGTAGCATAGCCGTGGGATGCCTTGTAATCTAAAAAACAGTATTGCTTTTCACAGAAGTGGGCGGCCCTTGCATAGCATTGCCTCAATCAAAGTGTACTTTCGGAAGTCTACTTGCAATTGCTACAAACTGACACTTCTGATGGATGCGAACTATTTTATTGGTAAGGTTTTCTTTACGGCTTTCTAAGAAATTTTATTTTAACTCTTCAAGGTGACATATAGAACTTAATACAAATTATTTTAATATGTTTTAATATCGTAAACCTAACCTCGTTTAGGTACGTACCTTAAAACATGTTTATTTAAAAAAAATACTATGTCCATAGTCTAAATGATCTTTTAATAAAAAAATATTTTATCCTTATAGCCTCTTACGACATTCACAAAAGAAATGGAGGAATCTTATGATTCTAAACCTGACAGCACAAGACGCACTGTTAACTACAACGACAAAATAGAACTCTTATATTCAATGAAATTTTTTTGTACTAAGAGGGCAACTGTCTCCGTCCAATTCTGTAGAAAATACTGTTAAAGAAATCAATTACCCAAATGTAATCTAATTAGTTAGCTTTCTAAATCTCGGACTTTATGGAGGCAGTAAAATCTTTATTGGTTACGGGAAATAGTGTCGTGTGAAAAGAAATAAAAGTCTCTCCACGAACCGATTTGGTCTTAAGTAAATGTCAGCTGAATTAACCACACAAAAGGACATTATTGGTAGAGATCTTTGTTGGTTTCGGGTTGAGTAGTTGGGTATAAGGTATTGAAGGTGAGACGAATGAAATAATAATTCGACGGTTGAAAGGCAAAAATGACCAAACGACAAATTGGCAACTTTACAGTAAAGCGATTTAAAGTTTTTTTTTTTTGGAAAAAAATTCGTCTAAAATCGCTTATTGGTCGTAGATAAGTACTTGATTCCAACGAATTTTACATAAAGTGTTAAATCATTAATATATTTCTAGGGTTCTGTGTCTCATAGAATCACTGTGTCGACCGTCTCTAACTGATTGTCTGTCTGTTAAGACGTCTTCCCTCAAGAACACGTAGAGTTACTATATTGAAATTAATAACAAATATTAAGCATAAAAAAAAGGTTTTATTTACGTTGCTAATTGTCATTATTTATTTTTCAGCGACATACGGAGGAGTGTTGTCCCTAAGCTTTGGAGCGTCGTTGCTGACCTTAGTAGAGTTAATTTACTTATTTGTCTCGTATTTAGGAGAGAAGTTTTCTAAATATTTTAATTGGTACAAGTAAATCGCTAATCTCGCCTTTACCAACAGAGCTCAGGCTTCTTTAACAATGAATATCTAAGCAATTAGTTAATAAGTGTAGTGTAATTATGTTTTTAGTATCCATGTAGGTACACTTTAGTATTGGGTATTTATGTTTCGTCACAATATTGTTGTAATGGCTGGGTATTTTAACAGTTCCTAGCTTATATGTACTTATTATACTAACTGCATTGGTGAAAAATCTAGCAAAATAATATTATGAGACTAGTGAGGAACAAGAGTTACGCTTGCTTACTCGGACTAAAAATTTTAAACTTGGTTTCTGTCCTAAACTCAAAGTAGCGCAGCTAGTCCAGTCAGTCAAGACAATCAATTCACTATAATTCCAAAAGTTTTCAAACTTCGGTCTAGTGAATGGTACATTGAGACAACAATAAATCTCATTTTGCAACCTTGTCCGCAGTCCGGAACATTGTTAAAATTGCAATTTAATTAATTTTTGTTGTATGGTCGTGAAAAAAATTCCAAAAGTTCTGGAAAGTTGGAGTTGTGTTAAATATACTATTTTACATCACGTGTCAAATTTGCAACCAATTCAAGTGTACGGAACATTTTTTGTTATTAAAAATTAATGTTTTTCTTTTTTAAATTGAAGGAAAACGTTCCAAAAGTTCTGCAAACTTGAC
>BHDV01005367.1:0-12157 GCA_005406045.1 Adoxophyes honmai
TGGCATTTGTCTGCTCATATATTTATGAACTCGACTGTACAATCAGGTTATAAAATGTATTTTTGTTGGCAAGGCTCGTATTGATAGTGTTGTGTGGGTGCAGCGGCGGAGGTGCCGGCGTGCTACTCGGGCGAGACGTGGCGCGCGGTGACGCTGGAGGAGTTCGCGGCGTGCCCGTGGAACCTCGCCAACAACCGGCAGACGCGCATGCTGGCCGACCTGGCGCTCGTGGGCTGCTACAACGGCACGCTGCGCCACCGCTCCGCGGACACCGACCGCGTGCTGCTGGCCTCTGCCAAGCGCAACCTCGCCGCCATGGCGTACTTCGGACTCACTGAATATCAGAAGGTAAGGATCTCCTGCTCAGAGCAAGATCTCCGAGAAGTGGGCAGGACACGCCTTGCTACCGTCAGGTTGTGAGGACATTTTGGACGATGTTGAGGACGCGAGAAGCTATTACTAATGCTAATGCTAACTTTCAAGGTTTCCCGTTGTTATTCTTTTTTTATGTTTACAAAATACTGCGGTAGAGATAGCGGCTCCCAAACCGTAGGTGAGAGCGGTATACGCAATAAAACTAGAAAGTATGGCTTGTGTTGTTTGCTATTGCTATCGCTATCTTATATGGATCGCAGAAGTAACTGCATATGACTGCGATGGTAAATAGGTAAGGCCTATTATAGATACAGATAGATATTATAGATATAGAACCTAGATAAACATGCCATTCAGGTCAACTATTGAATAAAAATGAATAAAAAACATCTTTTAGCTAGCCTGTATACAGGGTGGAAAGTTTCAATGGGCCCTGGAGGGAAACTACTTTAAATCTTTTAGTTAGCTCATTTCACTGAAAGGAAACATTCCTTCATTTTTAAAAAGAAACAAAACTGCATTAAAAGAATTTAAAAATTTTGCTTGTCTCAACCGGGAATCGAACCAACTAAAAATTTTAGATTTTTGGTGCATTAGACAATAGCGCTGCAGTACTAGGCATTGTTAAGAAAACATGTAATAAATATTCAATTTCATGGATATCTCGTACTTGTCTAATTGTGAGACCAAATGTTTCTTAGACAATTTTTATCCTAAACAATAGCCCTACCGATTTGTATAATAAACCAGCTAACTTTTTTTTTTAATTTTTAGTTGGTTCGATTCCCGGTTGAGACAACCAAAATTTTAAAAATCTTTTAATGCAGTTTTGTTTCTTTCTAAAAATGAAGGAATGTTTCCTTTCAGTAAAATGAGATAACTAAAAGATTTAGAGTAGTTCCCCTCCAGGGCCCATTGAAACTTTCCACCCTGTATAGTGTTTACATTATACATTATCATGTTTCACTGCTGGTTGGTGGTACGGACAGCTGCAGAGAAATTCATTACTAGGGGGTTACTTTTCTTTGCAGCTGACTGTACCAAGACCTCCCCTTTTTGTATCTACATGTCTTCTGCATTGTTTTTTATTATTTTTCTCTCTGAACAAGTACATATATCAGTGAAATATAAAACAGTACTGTGTACTGTATGGAAGTTTAAACCTTGTGATTTAACAGAGTGTTGGTATGTTGCGAAATGCTAAACTAGTGCCCTCATGCCAGACCTCACAAAAGATTGTTCAGGCTAAATTTGTAGTAATGTACGGTAGGTATAATTAACAATGAGCGGCATATTCAGGGCTTCGGACGAACCTGTCACTTGCACGATGGAAAGTATGCCGTCGAATCGACAGTTTATCTATTATTTATATTATTTTTCCCCCATTTCAATGGAATTAGTTTGACAAATTATTAATTGCTACTTCTATTTACTAAGCATTTTCTGAATAGGTAAGCGAAAGCGTAATAACTTACGGGTCATAAAATGTGACGGAAATATCGGCACCGATAAGGTGATTTATTGGTGGCGCTTCGTGCATGTGGCCGCGCTGCACCGCGCGGGCGCGAGCCGCTCCGAGCATAGACAATTACCTATTCCACCTATTCTCGGGCAGTAACCCCGGACAAAGATAAGCACGCCCATTATTTGCACTTGAATCATTGTTCGCGTATCTACGGCGCCATTTGTCGGCACTCTGCAGCCCGCCGGCTCCGACATGAACCCGGTTTCTTTATTGTTTAAATGAATATTCATGGCCCGCGCACGCACATGGGTCTAGCATTCTCCGCTGCGGATCGGACAACGCCGTGCACATGTTGCTCGGCGTTGCCACTGCCTGGTACTAACGCCATGCCACTGAGAACCAGCGTGTTTGATTTGCCCGCGCGTCTCCCAAGTTGTTTCGAAGAGTTTTATTAGAACCTTAGTTCGTTCGTTAGAAACAATGCGCCGTCTTTCGACTTCACAGGTTCTATTTATCTAGAAGAAAAATGGCCGTTTAGGTATAAAGTGTACATCTTTCAGTTCACAGTCCTTATACTTTTAACGCTCCATGAGATCTAACATACCTGAGTATCCTTATTTTAATAGTTATAGTTAAACCATTTTCAAAATTCTTATTGGTCTTGAAAAACATTGTATAATAATTATAAAAGTTTATACTTGAGGTATTTACTCAGAAATGACAATCTGAATACCAAGAAATGCTTATTGAGAGAGCCCTTTCTTCCACGAATTGTTCAGGAATTTATATCGTCTCATCACGTAAGTACGTGGGTTGAAACCACAACCGTTCATCTATAGTGTATATATTCGCATAGGTATATAATTATCTAGCTGCAGTTCAAAAGTCGTAAAATAAGTCAAGGCTATCTACCGCACTAAACCCTCCAAAGTAAAAAATACAACCCGCATAATTAAATAAACTCACTATAGAAATAGTCAATAATACGCATTGGTACTCCGACGCCGAAATACTCCAAAAATACTCGTATCACTGGCTAGTAGGCAATTATGTGATCCGTGTTCCTTGATAAATTTAATCGATTTTTTTTCTTCTGTAGATTTGGGATGTAAGCCACATACTACAGTCATTTGGTTCGAAATATAGGGGTTACCTGGAAAGGTTTCGGGGAGTTTTGAAAATTGGTAATTTTATAGATTATGATGTGCTCTTTCCGAATTTTTACTTTGCCACCGCGTATTTTTGCCCCTCACGCCGCCGTATTGGAAAAATGTTGCGTAAAAGTAGTTTTTTGACAATATCTCTTGTCTGACTCATTTTACGATAAAACTAGAGACAATTGCCTACAATTTGTCTTGTTTTTTTTCATAAAGTCAATAGTTTAGGCGTAAGAGCGCCACAAAATACACTTCGCAAAATGTGTTGGTAAGCGCATTTATAACTCAACAACGCCTACAAACTTTCCATGAACTTCAACGAATATTTATAAAAAAGAATTGGCCAAATTGGTCCAGGCGTTATTGAGTTATGAACAACGCCTGGACCAATTAGGCCAATTCTTTTTTATAAATGTTCGTTGAAGTTCATGGAAAGTTCGTACGATGAGAAAGTATGAAAAAATATCGAGTAATATACTAAAAAACGAAAATATTGTTCTCACATACAAACTTTACCAACTCCTAAAAACAGTAGGTGTCGCAGAAATTCATACATCTTACGCATTTTTGGTAAAATGGTCTCTACTTTTGCTCAAGAAAGACGCAAGCTCTGCAGGATTTCATACTTCACTCGCACACGCTTTTTTGCGAGCAAAATAGGTACTTAGTATTATTCCAGCACTAAAGTCGTTAAGGCGATAGCTTCTTAAATATTGTTAGTAAATTAGTCCTTAGATATTTATAATTCCCTAAGATAAGAACCTATATTGAATTACAAGAGACAAAGCTGATTTTTCCGTTGCGTGGTGTTGGATTACACTTTGTGGCGCTCGTACGCCAAAACTATTGACTTTGTGTAAAACATAAGAAATTAATTGTAGGCAATTGTCTCTAGTTTTATTTTGTATATAACTGTTTTATCGTAAATGAGTCAGACAAAAAACTGCTCTTACGCGTCATTTTTCCAAATATGGCGGCGTGAGCGGCAAAAATACGAGGTGGCAAAGTTGAAATTCGGAAAGAGCACATCAAAATCTATAAAATTAAGAAATTTTCAAAACTTCCGGAAAAAAAATCCAGGCAGAACTACCAAATGACACTGTTTGGCTTATTTTAACAAAAAAGTAGCAAATCGACACAGAAATACAAGATACATTGTAACTATTTAACTATCCACTTAGCCAACATGGACCTATCTAGGTTAGAACTAGGTAACATAGTGTCAAAGTTACGTCAAAAGATACAAATACATCATGTTAACCTTGTCGTACCTCCATTTTCTGTCTAACCCAGATCGATGTAAGTTAGCCTATAGGCCTGCGCAATAATTACTTTAACTCCTAGAATGTTGATTAAGTGTTAATTTCTGCTACGGAACATATCCTACATTAGTTTCTTGTCTTTACTTTAAAAAATATGCGTAGTGGTTTAAAATAGCTTGGCGATGCTAGTGGGGATAATCGGAACATGGAGGGCAACGTGGGGAGGTGAAGTGCGACCGATTTACCAATAACGTGTCACCGTCCACCCTTCTCACTCCCCGGTTACCAAATAATCAAATGGTGCACATACCCCTTCTACTTTTTCCGAGCGATTTTAACTCACCGCGTGACCTGTGCTTACTTAGAGTAAATTATAGCATTTTACTCGTTTTCTGAGAGTCATAGGATGTAAAGTTAATTGAAGAGTTTAGTAGAGAGAAAAGAAAACAAAAAGCTTACGAGTCGTGTGTTGTTCAGATCTCGCAGTACGTGTTCGAGGAGACGTTCAACTTGCGGTTCGCGGTGCCGTTCACGCAGCACAACGCGACCGTGTCGGGCGCCACGCTGGCGGCGCTGGCGCCCGCGCAGGTCGCGCACATCAAGCGGCTCAACTCGCTCGACCAGGAGCTCTACGAGTTCGCCAAAAACCTCATGTTCAAAAGGTATACAAGGATAATAAAAAATAAGAACAACTTTCTGAAAAAATGCAAATCATGTTTATAATCTTAAGGTCTAAAATATCCTATAACATGCAACGTGTTGGGCTACAAAAATATTAACAAGCCATTGTTATAATCATATTATCTTTGTTTGATTGGGATGTTTTTTGCACACACTCTAAACGATGGAAAAAGAGAAAAGCATAATATTGAAATGCAAAGGTTATTAAGAACTAGTGCGATCGCGTTACAGGTGTAGTGTTTAATTTTCTGGTAGTTGCTCTAGCCCCATACGAGCTGCAATGTGATATGTAGTAAATGATAGCAAGTTACTAAAATAATTCTTCGCAGAAATGAAAAAGAAGACCTTTGTATTGAGTAGCCTACCCTTTTCCTAACTATATTACTATAGGAAGCTAAAACGTCTAGTGATTATTAAGACGTGCCGTTAATTAATGTTGTAGGTTGGTTACACACTCCTGGTGTACAGGGTTCCGCGTTTCTGTTCTTAGGTCATGAACAGAAACATTATTATTATATGTCGGCTGTAGGTTCGAGGCCCTGAAGAAGCGCGACTCCGACTTCGAGTACCGCTGGCGGCACCTGGGCGAGGTGGCGCCCCGCAGCGGCGTCACGGAGTTCGACTGGGACAGCAACCTGGAGGACGCCACCACCGAGAAGTACCGCGGCAAGTAGCCGCCGCGCCGCGCCCCCGCCCCGCCGCCACTACCCTAGTGCACTCACTAGTCATTTCACGCAGTAACACGCAAAAACGTACCAGTATAACCAAACTAGTACGTTCGTAGTTACACCCGTTAATATTTTAAACTCTAGATGTTATCATAGGACTGTACAAAATAAATGTATCTTGATGCGAAACTGAAAACGTTTCGCTACTAAGAAGTTTTATGTATCTACTTCTTCGAGTAATTCCTTTGTTTAAGCTATGTATGTATCTTGTACTATCATTATTTATAATAAGTTTATTTGTAGACATCAATATCTACACAATGTGCTATAATTCCATCCCTTGTAATTATAATGTCTTAATATAAATTATATTTTATCCCTTGTTGTATAAAAAGAATGTTAATGTTGATAAACAGGGTAGGTGATGCATCTAGGATGAGCCCAACGAAATGTAGCCTTTAATACTACGATATCCTGATACCTAGCCAAAAACTTTAGTTAGAATATAGCTTGCGTTTGTCCTCAATACACTCTTGAGGGACGAATGAAGTTACGTCATGCCGATTAATTTTGACCGAACGTTTTTAGAACTTCTTAGGTAACCTTTTCTCGGGTAATAAAATAAAATACTTAAGTAACTCTATTGACGAATGTGTTAGTAGTGTAGTGTTCAAAGGTGTACTCATATGTGCATTTTAGTTACTACTTGACAAAGCGCAAAGTAAATTGGTAAGAGGCGTCACTGGAATACTCGACGTTTTTAATCCGTACCACGCTCTTTACAACTGACCTATCTTAACCCAACCATCTTAAAGATTTCCTGATTGCGACGCCGCATCGTTCGGACGTTTAGTGCACGGTTGACTCAGTTGGAAAAGTGTGGTACGGGTTACCGAGGTCGTGGTTTTCAAACATTTTCTTTGTGCTATGTCCTACGTTAAATTACGTACTATGATTACATACTAAAAATAATTACAAAAATAATAATTATTGACTATTTTCATTCGTTTTACTTGCATCAAAGAAAAAGGCAGACTAGTAACTTAATCTATGGCAAAAAATATTAAATAATTGTTTTCGATGTTTTATTGGTTTAAAGGCCGATTCCACCAAACGAGAATAAAATTTAATCTTGTAATAAGCCATTCTTTACTCGCGAGTAAATACATTTTTCCTATGCAAAAGGGTAAGAGTTGCTTATTCCTTCATTAAATTATATTCTCATTTGGTTGAATCGGCCCTAAATACAGTAGAACCCGTTTAAGACGATCACGTTTAATACATACGATTTCTCGCTTAATACGCCACTTTACGCCAGTCCCTACAACTTGAGACATATTTTCATACATTTCTTAACGCTTAATACGATTCGTCATCCCGTTTAATACACGGGAGCCCGAGCCGAGATGCTCGTATTGTCAGTCTCGAGAGATGCTGTTCGAGGCATTTGCCCCCTTCAGCGGGGTCTTCCCACTCCCGAGGCAGGCCTCGTTGGTCGTCTTCTGTGCTACGTCAGACTTCTGGTCCTCCATTCAGTAAAGTCGCAACCCGGTTTTAAAAGGCGTAAGGCCGGCGGAGTTCCAGTGGGCCGTCCTGAGCCGGGCTAGTAACTCCAGGCGTGCAGAGTTACTAGCCCAGAGGCTAGCCGTTCCAAGAGAAATGCCACTGGATTCTGGCCGGCTTGCATCTCCTGAATGAATAGGATCAGCTCCTGTGTCGGCACTCTCTCGCCTTCTGAAGGGTCCGAGCTTCGCTCCGTCTTCTCCTTTCCGGAGGCGGGCGGTGACCGCTTGGCCCGGCCCGGCTGTAGGTGCGGGCTGGCCTCGGCGGAGGCTGCCATCTTGGCGTTTTTGCCTCCGCGGCTCCGCGCTTACGCCTTCTCTATTGACAGGAACAGCTCCCATCGCTGGCTTGACATGAGGAATATATATACCAAAATTAAAATATGTAGTATGTTTTATTTTCTCTTTCCCGCATAATACGCTTTCTCGTTTAAGACGCGTTTTTGTTAGGGTCCCTGAGAAATCGTCTTAAGCGGGTTCTACTGTAGTCTTAAAGTGTGTTCCAAAAGAGAAAAAACAAGTGAAATTGTCAGTCCACAGAGGCAACGTTATTTCGTACTACCTATATACACATTATGACATACTGGTAGAATACCTCACAGTGGTAGAATAAATCGGCGGCAAAAAAGGCCTTATTCAAACAACAGTCTTCCATAAATGTGAGGACTACCTACATCTTTTACTTTTGGGGTTGTTTTAACCAAACGAGAAAGTAATTTACTCTTGAAATAAATCACTCGTACCCGCTTTTTCCGCATGAAAAATTGGCTTACTTGCGAGTAATAGTTACTTATTCCAAGAATAAATTATATTCTCGTGTGATTGAATCGAGCCTCAGTAATAATACCAACTGTTGGCCGTCGCTGTCATTTGTACAGGACATATCGATGTAGGACGTGTTGATGTGTATTAGGATTTTATGGTTCTCATTCTTGTCTTGTCTTGTTCTTATTTCTCTTAGTAATACCGTCAACAGTGTGCAAAATATTTGTCGAGAAGTTCCTGTTTTCACAAAATTAAGTTCTTGACATGAGAGATTTTTTTGACGCTTGTCACAATTGATGATGACTTAAAAAAATCCGTCGTGATCATGATATCACGAGAAAATCCCAAAATATATTATTGATATTGCACATTAAACTACCGTGAGACTCACTCATGTTGAATAGTAAACAGATAACTCGCGTTTTTAAGACATGACATGACATGGTAAGACATAACATGTCGAGCTAAACTTGATTCAAAAAAGTGAGTTATCCATATTTTACTATTCTTTCAAGATTGATTTTCGATATGATATAAAGCCTTTAACTCGTCCGTACTTGCATTTTTATTAAAAATAAATATAACGTGTTAATCAACATTCCACTTTAAAATATAAAGGAATCACACTTTTGGATTACAACTACTCGGTCAAACGTAAGGAAGCAATTCACACAATATATGTTACTCATATTGAGAACTATTTTTTAAGATTTATAAGTACGTATTATCTGTTTGCTTCTGGGGCACGCCTTGTATTATGAAAATATTCTCATTAAAATTAGCCAAAGAACATAAGGAGTACTGGAAATAAGTCATACTCATCATAATTATAACAGTTTTAATAGTTAGGATTCGGTTACTGAGCGTGTAGGTAAGATGATAGCGTAAGGCCGCGGTTGAAGTGAATTGGTTTTACTATATTAAGAGGCAGCTTTATCGAACGACCGTGTTCTAGGTATCTATGTGTTTTTATTATTGCTAATGTTTTGGCCGGCCGTTTTGGTTTCGTCCATTTATCAGTTACATATCTCTGTAAATTAGGTATACATTTATCTTTAAGTAGGTACTATTTAATATTCACATAAGCGATCTCTCAGCCATTAGTACACATCAAGACAATGGCTAACGTTTTGAGATTGTACTAATTTTCAGTTCAGCTACAAATACTTCGCTACCGGTACACAAGTGCGGCAAAAAACTGTCTGAAAAACGCACATACTCTGCACGCTGTTACTTTCACTTGTGGCATGTGCATCAGTGTCTCCGGTTTGCACTTCAGTGGCATTCAGCTATAAAACATTCAAGCATTTTACACGTAAATCAATAAAGCAGTTTAGTATTATGGCCCACCTAGCTCCATTGTCTTGCCTCGTTCCATATCAGATTCATAAGATAAAATAGGTTTTGTGTTAATTCCCCTTTGTAATAATATTACGACGATATTATACTTAGACAGCTTTGAAGCGACCACAAGACACATATTATTATTTTTAATATCAGATGTGCGCATACGAGTACATACCTAGGTATCAATGATCATCATGATTTCTTTCGTTTCATATTTTTCTTTCTCTATTGGTACAAGACGCGTGATGCGCCGGATTAAAGGTTCGTGTAAATGAAACACGTTATTGTTTCCTGGAACCACCGAGGCTTAACTTAAATTGTAACGCAGCTCTGTTTCTCATTTTATTAAGGATACCTACCTTTTTGATACTTTTTTATTGAATTTAAATAGTAAGTGTAACAATTTTGTGATTCAGAAAATAATTTTATAGCATTTTTTAAATCTGTTTGAACTCTATTCCACCACACAGCATCTAGCCAGGACCGAATTTAGGTTCCGTAGCTTCAAGTCTTGTTAGGTCTTGTAACTATACTTAGGCGTAGTGCAGTTTGTTCGTCATCGGAATAAGATCACATAGGTACATAATTACTTTTTTCAAAATATTGTTCAGTTATAATTTTTTTAATACTTAGTGTTTTGTATTGCTGTGTCTGGTGTTAGTGTAGACCGAATGTGACTGCAACGCGACCACCTGCAGCACCTGTCCATGTATAGGTAAATGGTAGATATTTTTGAACATTGGTGAAAAACAAAAAATCTTGTACCACAACAGATGTACTTCTGCTGCCCTTACCCGTAATAGCGCAGGGACTGATTTTTGGGAATCATGCCTATGGATTAAGAATAATCAATGCACAGATAGAAGCCGAGTACTTGCACAATAAGTCGCTTAAAAATGGTAGTCGAACCAGGCTACTTTTTTTTTACAGATCAGTCCTTTAACGAACGTTGAACGCTTGCGCAACACATCTATCGTTTTTGGTGACACTTTTGACGCGGAGCTTTGCATAGGGCTAGGATTCTATGTATTATTATTCTGTTCCTGTGGATGTATGGATGTCGAATTCGTAAAGTTGCTGTATAAAATTAGTAAAATACGTGTGTCGTATTTATAAGTATGATTCGACTTACGAAAATCGATCACCTGCGCGTGCGCCCCAGCCGGCGAGGCGGGCGCGAGGGCGCAGCCTGCGAGTGGTCGACCTTTGACAATAAATTCGATATATCCATCTTTTCTTGTATCGATTTAGATCAGTGGTGCAGTGACACTGTCTATCTACATGTTGTTTATGAATTCTTGAAAAGACATTTTTATATGTGAATTGACATTACTGTTACGAGGTAGGTATATGTAGTTATTAATTTCTGTCTGATTGAAACGATTTGTGTCAATGATCGAAGGCGATTCCCAACTGTTCATACTCTTTGATCAATTCACTACTAGTGGGAATATTAATTTAACTTGATATTATTACTTGATGTTGTGATGTGAGAATATGTACTTACACCCAATTCATAACATAATTTTAATGAAAGAATTGGTCGTTTGGAAGAATTGGTTCGAATGGACAGATTTAGACATTTTTGTAGCGCTTTTAAATAATTATTAATTATAAGAAGTCAAATTTCTTTACCTGAAAATACCTTTTTTATGTATTTTTGTGATTTGAAACGTACCTACAGGTTGATTTTTTCAATGTAATACATATTATTAATATGTGATCCTTGAGCAGGCATTGTCAAGAGACTTTGTTTAGCTGGTTTTCGTTAATTTTTGGTGTTGCACGCCAATAACAAATCGTCTGGTCACATTACTACGGACAAGGTAAAATGAGACATGGTTAAAGAGGGTTCATTAACGACATTCAGTCTCATTTTTACTATATGTAAATGAAAAAACCTGTATTGTTAATAAGTAACGTTTAATTTTCAATACGCATTTTTTTATGGAAAACATCTGCTACTCATTGATTGTGTGTTCTATGATATCGATATACATATCAGACTTACTTATGATTATAATTAACAAAGGTGTTATAAAAATTAAGTTTAACAGGAAAACATTACCTATCCAAACGTCAGGGTTACTTAGATTGTGGCGGTATGGCTGGGTGGTGTGTATGATGTGTATCCACTAAAGCCGTTAATTTATTGATTGAAATAAACATGAAAATGTCTACATATAAAAGAAATCCTACTAATAACCCGGACAATCTAGACAAATCAAATACAGAAAATTCCGACAAAGCCAAATCTCCGTAGAAACCTTAGTTTTAAAGAATAAAGTGTCAAAAGTCCCCATTGATCCCATGTGAGCTAAGGGATTCGGGCTCCAATGTCAAATTTTTTTTTTTTTGGATTTTTCTCGAATACGGTAAGTTTTATCAAAAAGTACCTCAGAGCAAAGTCGTAGATCTCAAACTTTTCCATAAAATTGCCTGTATGATCTTTCCTCCAAGACCACCATTTCCCTGATATTGCGCGTGGGAACTATAGCCCAAAACCCTCTCATACTGAGAGGAGGGCTGTGCCCTGCATTGGGACGTATATAGGCGGATGATGATGATGATGATGATGATTCTTTATGGTAAAACTAAGATTTCTACGGAGATTTGGCTTTGCCGGAATTTTCTGTATATGATCACTATTTTTATGTCTAACTTAACCGGGTTATAATTGTAAGTGTTAATAAGTAGAGATGCGCCGAATAATGATTTATAAATGATTCGGTTTGACTTTTACTGAAAGAGATTTTAGGCCAAATTATTCGGTTTAACTGTTAAGGTTCTAAAATGTACTCCACCCAGTGGCGTAGCTACCAAGGGGCTAGGCGGGGCAGTGCCCCGGGGCCCTCAAGCTCAGGGGGCTCTCGAA
>BHDV01005367.1:23310-50398 GCA_005406045.1 Adoxophyes honmai
TAAGATGAACCTAATTCCAAAATTGTATGCAATTCGGTTCACAGTAAAAGAATTCGGAGCAGTAATGCTTCATTGACTGCACTACGTTTGGCTAAAGCTATTTGGATGCGGTTTTCAGGAGAAGGTTTTAGTACTTTAACCGACTAAAAAAAAGGAGGTTCTGAGTTTGAACCATAAGTATGTTTGTATGTATGAAGGTTTTTTTTTTATTATTATATAGTTAGGTATTCACTAAAAAAACTTAAAGTAAATTCCTAATCCAACTAAAAGAACTTAAATCACTAAAAAGTACTCTCTACACACTACAAAGAAGAACGCTGGTTTATTATCATGTTTATTATTGGTTTATTGTCATGAAAATTGGTTTGGCACCGACTTCAAAAAGTAGAAGTACCTAATACAGGTGTTCATAATAAAAATTGTTTTTTTCTTTTCAGTTGGTTTTTTGAAGGCGGTTCCTTTTTTACATAAAAAAAATATAGTTTAAGTACTTAAGAATTTTTGTTTTATTTTGGTTTTAATTAGATATTATTTTAATGCGACGCGGCGGCGCACGCTGCCGCGGGTCCCTCACGGATACGATTATTTTCAAAACATCTTTGTTCTAACTGTATTTTATTGCAGAGTTGGTCAGGTCCTGTGTAAAGACTTCTACTATACATGATGCGATTTTATACAGCTGTAAGCATTATCTATGCCCTGTGTTATTTGTTAATTTATGCCAAAGTATATTGCGATTGAAAATAAAAGTTTAAAGACCGCCAGACTGGAGGTACTATATGTTAATCGGCTTTTCCGTATATTGATCGACGAGTGTGCCGCGGAGCCGCTCGCCGGGAAGGGAACCCGCTGCAGTTCACTGACTCCTGCCGCGCGAGCGCTGACGTACGGTCTAACAGATTTCATGAGGCAACTATAAGGAAATTGAGAATACTGTCAATTGGAAACAATAAAATAATGTTTGTTTTTTTTTACTACGCATTTTTGATATGCTAGTGGTCGTCAAATAACTTAGGCAGATTTTAAGTGGTAGGGGCAAGTTCGCGAATCGCTTTTCCTTATATTTCGACCGTTGATTACAAAAAAATCGTAACTACAAAACGTGGGTTTTCAGGAGAGCGCAAAAACGATTTTCGTTCCATTTAGTCTCAGTATTATGGTGTTTTTAGTAAAAAAGATATAAAAAATCGGTGTAAATTAGCTGTAAAATAGCTAATCTACAGTATTGTTATGTCATTTTGTTTCAAAAAATGTTTGTTTTTAATTTAGTCAAAGTTACGACCGCGAATGTTAACAAATTGTTAATCAAACATTATCGTAACTGCAGAAACTATAACATAATACCACAAATTAACAAAATCAGCAAGTGGAAAACTATCGTAACATGTGTTACTACATTTGAAAGATTTTAGTTTTATTATTTTCAATAATTTAACATTATAATCAAGGTTAGATACACAAAAAATATTCTAGTCCACGTTTTATTTTGATTACGAATGCATTAGCAAATATTCTTCAAGTCAGAAAACCGCAATCCTCAGTAATTAATTTACAATAAGCGTGAGGTTTTCTTCACAAGTAAAGTCGTATCATCAGTTACAGGTAAATAAACTTACAAATACTTCGACGGAATAAGATAGTAACTCTCGATGCCATGTTATTCCAACAATAAAATAATGACTTCGTCTAGTTTGTACAATGTTCAAGGTGTTGTAAGTCGAGAACATATTTTATTTTACAAAACATTCCACTTGAAACTCTAACATACGATGTTATCATACTGTGTATTTCTATTATTAATAAAAAAATGAAAAAAATAAAAACACAGTTCTGTTAGATTTAATTAGCTTAGTTTGTGGTGTAAAAGTCAGGAAATATATTATTTTGAGATACGATTTTTTTTTAATCAACGGTCGATTTGACCCCACAACTTAAAATCTGACCAAGTTGTTTGACGACCACTTTAGGTACTCCATATCAATTGGAAGTTAATAATTATTATCTAACAGTTTTACTTAAATAAAAAAGTTTTGCATTTTAAAGGCCCACCTTTTGACCGGGTTAAGTATTAAGTAGTAAGTATTCAGACATTTGCGAATAAATGTGTTTGTCCAAAAATGACCAAAACAAAAATTTGATCTATTTTTAGAGCTCAAAATGGACACTCGCACCTAAATCGATATAACTGTGTAAGTATAAAGAGCAGTAACTGTTCGAACTATCGAGCCCCGACTAGCGCACCCTCCCTAGACTCCCTACTTCCATAAATACCTATCTCCCTACGAGCAGTAGACAATCTTTGCAATCACGTGCACCAACTTACGGCAACGCTTTCAAAGCAATTGTTCTAACTTTTACCGATAGATAAATAAAACAAATGCCGCTCTATAGATAGTTCCTCGTTCTCTGACAAGTTTTAATACAAGTAGGTATATCGTTTCTAACTTGGTCTGCCATGATTGTAGTGTAAGTTAGGCGTATGGGTATAGCGGGTTGCGTGCGCGGCCGCGGCCTCCGTTTGCGACCCTCGCGGCGCGGAGCAACCGAGATTTAATTACCGGTGATGTGTCCTGCCAACAACACCAGCGTTATGCAATGCACAATTTTAGTTTAAAAATTACTCCACAATGGAATATTAAAAATAAATAAAATAAAAGCTTTTTATTTTAGAGACACTGACTAAAAACTTACCAAGGTAGGTACATCACATCAAAATATTTAAGAATCACTTAGTAGGTAATATTTGTTACAATTTTTAGACCATACCAAATTGGGTTTTATGAAAAAAATCATGATAAAGGATTTGACAGACACTGCTATGTAGGTATGCTGATTTTTTTGCGCATTCGAGATGAATTGTCATGAGTCATGGTCTTTCTTGGTGCAACACCTCTAACATTTTTCGTACAATTTCAAGCAAATATTGTAACTAGGTATTTATTTAGGCCTTTTAAACAATTGAACTAACCAGCAAGCTTAATACCTACGGTATGGCAGGAGTCAAATCGCGCGTAAAATGGTCTGGGCCGTTCTCCAGCCGTACGATTTTTCGTGTTCTCAAGTTCAACTGCCTGTGAAATCCAAATTTTAACAGATAACCTTATAAAAAAAAATATCTTACGTAATTCACACTTTATTCTGCTCAGAATAAGTCTAACAATAGAATATTCTTATTATTGAATGCGCGAAACAAAAATCTAAAGTCAGAGGAGTCCACATTTTGGCCTTGTCCCACCTCCAAAATTTGTTAGTTGATGACATATACTTCGAAAACTAAACGCGGAAACTATAGGTTTTTGTTGTTCACAGCAAGCCAATTATATGATAAATGAAATCCTATTGCCTAAATAATTATTATTACGTTAGTTTATTTTTAAAACCATTTTTAAAAAGTGTCCCGAGTTTTGCGTCTTAACCTAATTTAGCTATAAAACGCGTCGTACTGCTTAAACGCACACTCCGAGAGACATCGACGATTTGTTCCTAGAAAGAGTCTATCACGCCGCGACGGCTAAATAGTGCGAACCTGTGACTTATTGTGTCGCTGCCAAAGCACGAAGGAAAGAAAACAACACGATTTTTTTGTCACAGTTGAAAGTGATTACCGTTTTATTTTTTTCTCGCTTGTTTTGTTGATATATTTAACTCGGATTATTTTGACATATTAAGCAGTGTTATAATTACTTACACAAAAAATATTGAGTTCTTATTATTAACCGTTTTGAAGTAATTAATTAAAAACTAAATTGCTCACGTGATTACCGCAACGGTGATTACCGTTATTTGAGTGATCTCCGTCGTTTTATAGACGTGGTTATCACTATATCGGTTATGTATTGAGTTATTACTGAAAAAATAAGTTTTAAATAGTGTTTCTCTTGATTATGAATATTACTCTGTGCAACACAATAAAAAATTACACCTAATTAAAAAATAATAATTTCACGTATCTTTTTTCACATCAATGGTTATCATAAATTAAAATTATTATACTATTACTCAAGATGTTTATAATTCAAGGCTATAAATGTATAGCATAAAGAGTCTTGTGATATCAATCAAAAAACGTGATTTCATCCCATTATTTGTACTTTTGTGATTACCGTATTATATGAAAAAAGAAAATTTTATTATCTCGATAATTATAAGGTTTAAAGTGATGCCTCCTTTTGCAAAACTTTTGAGATGTGAAGCATTATTCGATTTATTCATAAAAACACAGATTAACATAAAATGAAATTATGCTACGGAGTGTCACGCAAAACTGCCATGCTCGTGGAATGGCCCGTCTGAACATACCGACTTATTAATTAACGTTACATCTAAATACTCATTATGTTATACGTCAAAATGATCCGGACAAATAATAAATTAACCATTGGGTGTAGAATATAAAACATTTTTCAGCTAAATTGTATTGAGATTGTTCAATTACTGGATTAGATTTTTTTAATAATTCGGAACGTTATTACTCAATTATAAAAATCAGTGGCCGGGTGATTGGTCACCGCAGCTGTCGTGCCCTGTCAGTGCCCGCCCCGCCGCGGCCGCGGTTGATTGCTTGTCTGCGACCGTCGCCTCCAACTCCGACCGCGACGCGGAAGACTTTCGGAAGCAGCGTCATTCACAACCAGAGACGTGCTTTCCTCTTCTTCGTAGTGCACTTTGTTTCTAAGAGATCGCTTTCCAGTTTTGATATTACCCAAAATCACAGTAGGTTGGTACTTATCTTGTTAGCGAGTAGCGACTTTACCCGGTATCTCTATGATCCGACCAATTAATGCGAGTTTCGGATTTTCGGTGGCATGAGGACATGGACACGGAATAGGTACTCCATCATGCTCCACAAAGGATTGGTTGGGATGGATTGGGTTACTATCTGGATTGAATACTTAGTTGATACGATGATACGAATGCTGCTTCTTTCTGAAAAAGGTTGGAATATAGGAAATAGGTGGTACTCGTCCTCGCGGGAAAATAATAATCAATACTGAGAAAAATCTATCCATCGCAGGCATTACTGAATTAAAGTTCGCTACGTAGGTAACATCTATAAAGCAAATTGTAGTGCGATGGTTAGGGGCGCGCGGAAACTGAATCACCAATATGAAACGTAATCCCATTATTAAGGCAAGAGGGACTAAATGTGTCTGGGAATTCTAGAATGATAGTTATTTTAACTGTAAAAAAAAACTAAGTTTGAAAGCCCGAAACAAAAATTGTGGTTATACATATTCTTGACAGATATTTATGCTAAGGCAAATCCTTTTATTAATGACATCGAGCTAATTATTCCCGAAAAATAATTTTAACAAAACAGACGCTACCTAAGTACCTAAATCAAATTAACAAATAGGTATCCTGAAAGCATGCATCTATGTTTACGAATTCCGACTTCAATTACATCATTAATATTAATGAAATACCGCCAAAATGTAAAAACTAATTTGATAATAACCTTACGTGACAAAATAATAAAAGTTAAAAGTTAATTCTGATGAAATACCTAGGTACTTTATTTAACACTAGCTGTGCCCGCGACTCCGTCCGCGTGGGCTTCTAATAATAATAACTCTGATTCTCAGATACTGTCTGTTCATTTGTACGAATTAATATCAAGAAAAGAAAGTGAACTTGAACGCTTCATTCAGAGCAAAATACACGAAACGCAAAACACATTCATACACGATACGTTTTGTGAAACTCGGAACGTGCAAAACCATTGGTTATATATTGGGTGTTTTACAGGAAAAAGTTAACTTTGAGTATTAGATTAACAATTAGTTATAAAGCTTCTCTGTACACGATGTTACACGTGGAGCCGGCGAGAATTAAAGCGTGGAGTTTTCTAGGGTAGGGACCTCTTCGACGTACTGCTTACGCCCAGATTTTTCGCCGAGTTGGTCCACGACACCTCTTGGTCGTGCAGTCGGTGCGGTTTTTTTTTGGGCGGTGGGAAAATGCTTTACGCATACCGCCACGTCTTGGGGACGACGCGACGGTTATGTAGGGCTCTCCTCACAGGAAGGCATACCCATTAAAAACCCACCGGTGGTTCCTGCCCGCCAGATTAATAGGCGTCGGGGGGTCCCTAGGGATGCACCAGCTCACTTTTTCGTCGCGTGGGTGATATTCATCGACGAAGTGAAGTAGGCTGCGTCGTCGGCGAAAAGTCCCAGTTGGACGTCACTGATCACCGGAGAGTCGTCGACGAAGAGAACATAAAGGGCCGGTGACAGACACCTTCTCTGTGGGACGCCCGCTAGGATGCGGCGCTCCGTTGAGGTAGCATCTTCCACCGTCATGACGTGTCTTCTGTCATTTAGGAAGGAGGCCAGAGCGCGGACGATTCTTCTTGGAGCTGGTAACGCAGATAGTTTGAATAGCAGCCACTCATGCCATACCCTGTCGAACGCCTTTTCAATATCCAGCAATACAGCCGCTGCTTGCTCCTTCCTGTTTCTCGGCTCGGCTAGGAAGTGAAGCACTCTCGTTAGCTGCAGGGTTCTGGAGTGCGCTCTACGAAAGCCGAACTGTTCGTGGCGCGGTGCTATGTGTGGTTGCAGATGTTTTAGAATTAACCTTTCGAACACCTTGGCAGTGGTGCTGAGGAGCGCGATCGGTCGATGACTCTCCGGTTTCTGTAGATTCATCCCGAGCTTCGGTATCATTATCAACCGACCGAGCCAGGCCGTCGGGAAATGGCCGGTGCGCGTGACTCCGTTTAAGATTCTAGTCATCGCCACGATGGTCCATCGCGGTAGATGTCGCTGAGGGCCATGTTCGGGATCGTGTCGACGCCAGGTGTTTTCTTTGGGTTAGATCTCTTTAGCTCCCTTTCCACTTCGCTGGGCGAGACGATAACTGATAACAACGGTTGTCATGGCGGGTCTCGATGGGTGGGGTGAAGTATCTCTCCAAGTGTGCTGAGTGCTGCTGTGTACTCGGCGTCGTCCCATGGGTTCGGCTGCAACTGCTTCTCCAGGCACTCGGCGAAGATCTCTGCCTCGTCTTCCGCTTTGTACCACAGTTGGCCGTTATGATCTCGCAGTGGTCTCGTTGGCGTCGATGTTGCGCTCAGCTGTTTTTACAGCCGGTCGATTGAGAGGACGTCTCCGTCTATCCACGCGATGTGGCTCTACCAGGCCTCTGTAACATGCAACTTCAGTTCTTCTTTGGCCTTTTCTACCAGGGTCTTTAGGGAAGGGCATCTAGTCAGCCGCCACCGCCGCCTCAGTTGGCGGGTACGCTGTATGAGATCCTGGATATGGGTTGGGAGTGAGTTTCTCCTTTTTTTCTCGGGAACAGTGTGTGTAGCTCGACTAAGCGACTTCTGGATGTTGGCGGCCAGTGTGTTGGCGGCTTCTTCCATGTCCTCAGCGGATGTGATCGGTCAGGTCTGGGATTTCTTCTCCAGAGCTGTTGAGAACACTTTCCAGTTGATGCGTCTTCCCGGCCATCGTTCTATTGTGGTTGCCGTGGACTTCAGCGTTAGCAGGACTGGTATGTGGTCGGATGCCAAGTCAGGGAGTGCCTCCTGCACCATCTCTACAGTCACTTTCTTGCTAATTGCGAAGTCTATGACCTGCTCCGACCCGCTCGCAACGCAGTAATTGGTGTGTTCTTCGCCCTTCCGGCGGTATCTGTGTTGATGGAGTACCAGGCTGGATGTTTGACGATGAGATCACCCGCCAGGATGATCTGCATAGATGCCATGCCGTGATGTTGGCCATGCCACGCCAAGTTCTGCCGTGATGTTGTCCGGTGATGCCGCCGGTCTGTAGGCCGCATAGATCCGTAGTTGACGGCCCTCCAGTAGGACGTCAACTTCCAAGATGTTCAGGGGGTTGAGTTGTTTAGGTTGGCCGCGGTGGAGCTCGCGGCGCGCTTTATAGTAGTGCTTGCCGCGCCTGTGCAACGTCCAACTTAAAATGAACCCTATTTTGTACGGTTTAGTATATTACTGTCAGCTCTTCTTATGTTGGACTTTTTTTCGTTTGTTATCTATTTTTTTTTTCATAATAATTATGCAAGTTCCATGTTATCATTTAAAGGACTATAAATTACAAAACTTTAATGCTTTCACTAAGTTTTCTATAAACCAACAACGATACTTTCAAGCACTAATTGATAAATTCTTAAAATGGACGTAACTTTTTTATTTGTGAACCGATTTAAATAAAATATACCCTATATGTTAATCCGAAAAAATGTCTATACATCAGTGAAAACCGCAACCTTCTACAATAAGCCGTTTTAGAGATTAGCGCGCACAAACAAACAGACAAACAGACAAACAGACAAACAGACAATAATTCTAAAAACTATTGTTTTGGGTTCTATTACGCTAATAAATAGCCCTAGTAACAGTTTTTCTCAAATATCTTCAATGTACAGACACGGACTTGTTACAGATTTATTATATGTATAGATAGAAGAAGATATAGAAGATATAGATTATGTCCGACCGGAATCTTCAACATGTGGAAAATGCGCTAACTAGGTATATGCATCCAGACGGATTAAAGGTGTAATGCCTCCTTCAATACTCGTAGTAATTAAGTATATCGGTATTGTAAAATTTTATTATGATTGAAATGTTTATTATGATTATTACTTTTAAATAAAAATTGTTACAATGTCACAAAAACTAAAATGAATAAAATAATAATAAAAGACCCACCAGAGGACGTTGTAATAATCTCATAGTAAACGTAGTACAGTCAGCTGCAGAGAAAGGTAACCCCCTGGTAATGAAACATTACATTGTATGGGTGGGGGGTTACTTTTCTCTGTAGCTGTCCGTACTAAGGTACAGTCTAGGACTTTAATTCATGAGTCACAATGGAATCAATTCACAGTAAACGTCATAGTTAGGGCGGGAATACCGGGATCCCGTAATACCGTAATACCGGGATCCCGGACGATTTTTTCCGGTATTACAATACCGGTGTTGACCCATCTAATACCGTAATCCCGGTATTAGTAAAAAATAAGTATTTGTTATTTTTCCATCGTTTAAACATCACCAGATCAGCCCAGCGGTGCCTGATCGCAGGAGTTTTGCATTATTTACATGGTGGTTTAGGTATCTTGAATGGCAAAAACCTGCACAACCGCGAGGTGTACAGTCTCAGGGAATATTTCTTTCACAATGAGTGCGGGATGCATTGCGATGTTGTGGCAGTTGACAGAAACTTCACACAGCTCTCCTTGGCTACTGAGAACTGGCGTAAATTCAAGGTGTTGAGCACTGAGGATCGCAAGGACCTATGGAAGAGCAAGGAGCTGCACGGGCGCTTCTACCGGGCCCTACATGGGCCTGATGTAGATTTGCTCGCGTCGGTAAACTGGCTACGCTTCGGCAACTTCTTTGGGGAAACCGAAAGTTTCGTCTGTGCAATTGCTGAGGAAATTATCATGACGAATAACTACCGGAAATTATATCCTGAAGGACGGTACGGTCGACATTTGTCGGGCATGCCACCGTCCCAGTGAGTCACTCAGGCATATTATTTTCGGTTGTTCTCATCTTGCTAACGAAGAGTACTTGCACAGACATAACCTAGTAGCTAGAATTATCCACCAGCAACTTACTCTTCAATACGGCCTTGTAGAATCTGAAGTGCCGTATTACAAATACACACCGACGCCAGTTCTTGAGAATGGTCCTGCTACGCTCTACTGGGATCGATCTGTTATCACGGGCAGGATTATTGTTGCCAGTAAGCCTGATAATAATATAGTGCTAATAGACCGATCACAGCGCCGTGCAGTGCTCGTCGACATCACCATCCCCCATGGCGAGCCCAAAGCCGAGAAGGACTAACTCAGCAAGTACCTTGACTTGGCTCACGAGGTGACCGACATGTGGGATCTGGATTCGACGATCATTGTACCAATAGTCGTCACACCAAACGGTCTCATAGCGAAGAGTCTTGACCACCACCTTAGGAGACTCTCGCTAGAAGGTTAGCTCAAGGGTTTGATGCAAAAGGCGATACTCCTTGATACGGCGCGCATCGTCAGGAGATTCGTCAGATTGCAGCCCTAACCGCCGGTAGCTTGGGTCCTGTCCCTTTCCGACGGCGTCCTAGGTTAGGTTTTAATAATATTTGTATATTTTGTTATTAATTTTATTTTTTACTTTTATATAATTATATGTATTGTGAAAACCTAAATCTAAGAGAAAAATAAATGTACTGTATTTTAATAAATATTAATGTAGATAATTTGTTGATTTATGGTCGTAATTTATAGGATCTATGATATATTAGATAGATGCCTTTGATAGATTAGAATGAGAAATGAGAAGATACTAAACACTATTTAATTTTTGAGGAAAAACAAAGCTTACGTTACGTTATAAAATAAAGCGGCGAAGTACAGTATTCCCAAGAAAATAGGTAACATCGGCTGTAATCGTCTGCGCCGAGAATCGCAGAACGATATCCGAGAGTAGCCGAACGAGTAATTTATCTATATTGAACTTTATTTACAAACGCTCTGGGCACAATTTTGCTTGCTATCCACACACTTTAGTCGGCTACTCGACGCATTTGGCGCTGGGGTGCTAGACATCTGTCAAAGGTCATCTGTTCGAGATTTCAATCAATAACCAATCACAACGCAAGTGTTCAGCGCGCGAAAAAATCTCTTTTATCATTGGTAGATCGAAGTTTTCCGCGAAACTGATTTATTACGCAGGTATATCGTGAAGCATTCTTTGTTTGGTAATAATGTAGCACTGACTGCACAAAAAAAACACATCAAATATGGGATATGGGAAATGTCATCATGGAATGGCATCGTAAGCTTGGCCACATTAATGAAAAAGACTTAAAGATTATGGCTACAGATGAGCTTATGTATGGACTGAAGTTTACGCACGAAAATAAAGATATTATGATAATTAAAAACGTCATTCTTTAAATAAAAACATACTTTCCAACTTTTGATTCAATACCGGTATTAAAACCGGGATCCCGGTATTGTACTCCAATACCGGTAGTCAATACCGGTATTCATTTCTGTCCGGTATTGGCCGCCCTAGTCATAGTCCACCCACCGCCAGGGTGACGCGACTGCTTAACGTGATGCTGGAAAGGGTCCAGGATGCCGATGTACTCGCTGGCAGTTGCCAGTCCTTGCTGACTGATATTTATAATTTTGTGTGTAATGCCGATGTATAGAATACTTATATTATTAGGTATCTACTTTGTATAACTTTTCTTCTTTGTTCCTTTTATGTATTTAGGTTAATATTATAACGTAGTAGGCGCTTTGGTTTCATAATACTGTAAGCCTACTATTGTAATTGTTTTTAAAAATAAATAAATAATAACATGACTTTTTCTTTGAAAAGGTTCTATGGTCGCTCATGAATTAAAGTCCTTGACCGTACCTAGTTATTTCCTTTGTCAAGCAGCGCAATGTCACTATGACATTTACTGTAAATAGTTGCGTTAATGGGTCGGTAATCAATTTATTCGGAGTGTTTCCTTGCCTATATTAATCTGGCATTAGCATGGAGTGTCCCACCGCTCTCTGGCGCGGCGACCGCGCCGCCTCGACCCGGCCGCCGTCCGGATATCACACATTACTGCGAGACATATCGTTATTACGTTTAATATAAAACTGCTATCGGACTACCACAACGGCTTTCCCGTGAGAACTCACCATTTCAATATGTTGCCCACCAATTTATAATCTGTTTTATGGAAATCAAATTAAATTGTCGTGTTCCATAATAGGTTCAGCCCATTATTAATACGCGATTGGAGTTTGATTGCTTTTATAACTTTTTTAAAGATTTATACATCAACATTTATTGTATTTGGCTAGTCATGAATTATGAATTTACCTGATTTCAAAATTAATATCTACTTACCTACCTAGTCATTTTACGGCAGTTTAAAGACAGATTGTTGAAAGATAAGTAGGTATCTTCTTGTTTTTACCTACCTACATACTTACCTATGTTTGAATTCTAAGTAGCTAGGTGCGGTATCAAAGGTTTCAAATAGCTATTTGAATTATGTAAAATCTGTTTCTCACGTGGATTTGCTTACTTAAAACTTTATTATCAACGACTTTGAAGTTCCAAACTTAATCTAGGAGCAAGCGTGGTGTCCCTGGATTTAAACAGCTTTTTAAAATAAAGGTAAGTATTTTTCTTTTCTCATTATTTTATACGAGATGTATAAAAAATGTTGCCACAAAACTCAGTTTAGTAGGATATTTTTTAATTTAAACTATTTATTGTAATCGAACTTAAAACCATGTTTAATACAAACTCAAAAAAGGAAATGGTACACTTTTACGAAAAGCCTTGTAAGTATTTTTAACACAAACAAGTCTCTATGAAGCTCGTTCTTTGGTCTTTATGGAAAGACAGCTTCAAACGTAATGAAAATATGAGAACGCGAGGGAATTAATGATTTACATCCCGGGAAATTGGATTAACTTCTTGGATAAAACTACCGTGAGACTCACTCATAGTGAAATAACGGAACTACCTACTCTCGTTTGTTATACCGAGATTAGCTCGACATGTTTCGTTTCAGTACGCGTCTGTCCGCTGCCGTGGCGCGTAGCTCCAGATTTTGGGTCACAGATTGACCCGAAACATGTCGA
This sequence comes from Adoxophyes honmai, assembly GCA_005406045.1. Taxonomy (NCBI): domain Eukaryota; kingdom Metazoa; phylum Arthropoda; class Insecta; order Lepidoptera; family Tortricidae; genus Adoxophyes; species Adoxophyes honmai. The sequence continues at coordinate 35,947 of BHDV01005367.1, forward strand.
GCTAATCTCGGTATAACAAACGTGAGTAGTTCCGTTATTTCAGTATGATAAAAAATTTCTTTGCCAGAGACATACTTTCCCGTTCGTAGTAGCAAGATTACCTACTTTAATAGCAACTGGAGCGCGAAAATACCAACTGAAAATATTAATTTCTGGATTCGCATCCTTTCTCATTCTGTTTTATAATGCTTTAGGTAAACCTACATACACAGCTAGCGTAGGTAGGTTTAGGTCCGGGTGCTCCCGGCAGGGCCCGCAATTAGTGCGCGATGAGTAATGGCCGGCACAGCACGGCCGCGTCGCCGGACCGTCGTATGCCCGACCATTGTATTCTTTATTTATCTACAGCCGTATCATAATATCCCTGCTACACGTTCAGACGCTAATGCGCCTGGCAAATGACCTACATTAACAAACCTGTATACTGTGTTGGCATTATATTGTTTTTACTTCATAAAATCGATATCGATACTACAAAATAATAAAATTAATTCTAATTTCTAACAGCGTAGAACAAATGGTTGAAAGAATGAAAATCATTTCAAATTTAGTACACGCAGTCGACGCCGTTGTTTCTGAAATATTATGTATAAATACATGTTATCTTTGAATATTATAATAATCTAGATGTACAAAGTTACCTATGCAACTGTACATTATTAGATAAGACATTTAGATACCTACTCGTGATTCTTTATGAAATTCGCCTTTCAGGCTCATTTCATAAACTACAATTAGCAGCACTATATGTATATATACAGCATATGCGCAGTTGACGCATAAGTAACTATTAACGATTGTAGGCAGCACATAGTACGTCGTCGTCGGAGAGTGCACTTTGCTTAGCACGCCAACAATGACGCCAACGTATGGCGGACATTAATAGTTATTGTCTTTGTCCCTTTAAATTGTTAAAATTATAACGCCTACAAACTTAATCGTGCTGAGGCGGCAAGCTATTTACTGTGGTTGTACATATTTAAAAATAGCCATGAATTACTTAAGCGAATTATTATTGAAAGCATTCGCATTCAAAGCATAAACTACTCAAGAATATTGCTGAGGATCAACTAACGTGACCACCTCTGTCATTGAAATGTCAAGGGAACATTAACATTACAAATGCAAACAAAACCTCCTCAGACCTTAGCCACCTTAGCCATACGATAATTTCAAGTTTACGAACCTATTTAATGTACATATCGCATCTAATTGAAATACATACTTACTTACCTTAGCTAAAAATACCCCCTAACAATTTAATTACCTACTTAGCTCCTCAAAATAAACATTAAATGAACGAGTTTTTTTATCAAAACTATAAATATCTAAGTACATATTTTACATTTGTGCAGTTTTTTTTCAAATGTATGTATCTAATACAAGACGTCACTCAAAGAGTTCTAAAGCTGTCATTTCAATTTTCATAAAAGATAATTAAGTATAATCTAAATAAATCCAATTCGGCTTCAGTTACGTTGTTCAAACACTTTAAATATACCTACCGATATAGTTGGCGTGTAAATAAAACCAGTGCTGCGAATTAAGCACATAGGTTCAGAGCGTATAGTGTATTCAAAACGATGATGAATTCGATAACGATTTCGTTTATGAATTAACGAGGAATTATATGGAGACGTGTCGCTGTCGACCGCGGCAGGTGAGCAAACGTACCGCTGGCGGCGCTGTCTCAGTTTCCATAATAATTCCGAGTTAATTCGCAAACGAATTCATTATCGAATCCATCATCGTTTTGAATACACTAGATGCTCAGGCCAGTGACGTGATATCGTTAATATAGGATATCGTTAGCAGATAAACGCGTAGCCCGGGGCTGCGGCGGCCGCGGCCGGCCCCGGGCGCCTGCCCCCGGCTGCAATAACTGCTGCCCACAAAGCACTGGCCGGCTGGCCAAGTCTCGCGCGAAATAGACTATTCCTGTCACGAGAAATAAGAGAAATTAGAAAACTACAGCGATTTACGCGTGTCGTCGTGCTAAGCCTCGTACTGCTTGCATGCTAAATGGCATGTCATCTGAATCCATCAGTGCAACAATATGCGTATTGTTTTCCAAAATGTATGGAACTATATGTTTGCATTACCAAACTACGTGGGTATGAGATCAGTTTATTTAACCTTTAACGAAGTTCTTGGTATAAATATTAAAAGTAACTACCTACTTTATGTGCACAAATTTCCATACACGATTGGTAAGGTTCTAAGTACAGGTTCTACTCCACAACAACAACAACAACTAACTTTGCTGTAAAATATAAAAATCTAAACATTAAAAACTAACAGACTAACAAAAAACCGGACAAGTGATAGTCGGACTATTGCACGAAGGGTTCCGTACCGTTATCGATACAAAGCAACATCAGTTGGTTTCGAGCAATAAGTAACGTAGTGTCAAGGATAAGGGATTAGGGGACGAAGTTAATTTTGCCGTTGTCACAATACATCCATCGATATAGGATGCCTACAGATGTAGTGAGAAACTATTTTCCTTCGGGAAAACTCGGATCTTTATCGGAATACGATGACATCCGAACTGTCAATGAATGATAGTATTAAATCAGTGACATTCTCATATCCATTAATTTGGAACTTTATTGTTTAGTGTCAAATGTCAAAATGAATAATGTGATTGTATAATATAGAGATGTTACAACCACTTCCTGTAACTTTGAAAATATCAACTCAGTTTTACTGTCACTAGTAAATCAAACATTATCTCCACTTTAAAACATTAATTAAAAGGACAACCGTTTTCGAGGTTTTAGCATGGCTATACAACGTTTTTATAAGTAATTTGAAAATAATGATACTATAGCGAATATTTGGATTGCGTATTATCCACTCTATATATATATTGGTCTGCGGATGCGACTTACCCCTACGGCTTTAAGATGGGTACTGAAGCTATTTGAGAGAGTACGATTAATACGAACTTTTCCGAAAAATTACGAAGGAAAACAGTTTCTCACTACATCTGTACATACATACAATAACGCAAAGTTCCCAAATAAAGTAGACCAGTACCTACACCAGGCGTGATATAGACAAAACTACGACTAAGTATTTCAAGATCAGTAACCACTCTGGTAGCAAAATTTTAGGTTTAAGAGCAGATGAAAAAGGTGTCAGAGTGACAGATTGGTAGCCCATTGCCACAAAACAGATACCTACCTAATTACTTTCACCTAATGTGTTCCTAAGTCGCCTTACGACATACCTACACAGAATAAGTGAAGAGCTGTAATTTTAACCCGACATCACACTGAAAAGTACAAACCTAGTTAGTAAAAAAAATAAGACACCTACCAATCGTAAAATTAAGTTTGCTAAACAATTTGTTTTGTAAATACCACATATGCTACATATTTACGATTTTTCGGTTTACATTGCTTCGTACCAAATTTCATGATTGCAGGTCAACTGCAGGTACCCTACAGGTTTTTCAAGATCCCTTCGCAAATGTGTGAGAAATTCGTCATCAATGGCCGTATGTGACTTTATCACCGCTAAGAGGCCGAAAATCCACCATTGGCATCAATTTAAATTTTAGTCATATATTATGCGTTCATGAGAAATAACCTCTCGCCGGATAGACAGACTGCCAACGAAGTCCGTACCAATATATGTATAAATGTGAAAGTGTGTTTGTTTGTTTGTTTGTTTGTTTGTCCGTCTTTCACGGCTAAACGGAGCGATGGATTGACGTGGTTTTTTAGATAGAGATAGTTTAGGGCATGGAGAGTGACAAAGGCTACTTTTTGTCTCTTCAAAACCCCCCATTTACCGAAAATGAGGGGTGGAAGTTTTCAATGTACCTAGAAAGCTATAAATTGGTATGTGTGCTATCTCTTATGTGATACCCCGAATTTAACGCGAGCGGAGCCGTGGGCAAAAGCTAGTAATTTATAATACATTACATACATACATATTCTCACGCCTGTGTTCCCATGAGGGGTAGGCAGAGCACATGGATTCAAAAATCCAGCGCCACGTCTAGCAAATTCAGGGTAACCAGATGGTAAAATGTGATATTGCGGTGACAGGTTGCTAGCCCATCGCCCACAATACACTAACCCTTTCCCAGAGTCGACTCTTACGACACCCACGAATTTATAATTATTATAAATTATATGATAGATACCTATACGAGTTTCTTTGTTCTTAAGAAGTACCTACGGATTCCTAAAAATCAATACAACAATGAAACACGACAAAAATCCAATTCCGATCGCAGATTGTTAATAAATTACGATTTGTGTCTAAACAATGGATGCTTTAATTAATTTGGGTAAGAAGCAATCGGAGAGTTTTATTGAAGGAAATTGGCGGATGTGTAAGTTTGGCACTTAGGGAGGTTGTTGCGAGAAGTTTGTTCATTATTCACGGGCGCCGCGTCTTCTGTATTGCTGAGAGCTTTATGGAGAAGGTCGCCAATAAATACTTGGACAACCACGCACGTCACCATCCACACACACGTTACTCTGCTGACTACAGGCACAGCCCAAGCCTACTCCCGCCGCGATTGGCTCAGTTTCCCAACCCAAGTGAGCCTTCTGCTGAAGTGGTAGGTAATCATAGGTAGGTACTAAATAATGAAATAACTTTGTCAACTCTACTTTTATGCACTCACCTTTTATTTTAAGAAGGATTTATTAAAATCACATAAGCAAAGCAAATTGACAGTTTAAAACCAGAATTCTATTTTAAATCAAGATTTGTTTGAATGAAGTGGTAGTAAGTAAAGCAGACACTAGTAGCGCGTTGTTAATGAGCCCGACTCCCTTGGGAGAGCGGAATTAAAGTCTTAATGGCGTCGGCGCCGGAGCCCCGGGCCTTTTTTGCGGGACCCAGATGTTTCGAACTGTCTGCTCAGCGCCGCGGCGGCGCTGCGGGCGAGCGACGTCTCGGGGGAGCGCGCCGACGGCTACGGCGCAGTTACCAGCACCAACACAAAGCATAGATTTTTCTAATTTCTAAACTTGAAAATTGACCCCATGTCAAATACTTAATGTTCTCGTGCTGTAAACCGCAGATAAAACATAAGCACAGCGTACAAAAGCTCCTCTTGTGAATATTGCGCATTTCGAAGGCATGTGTGTGACAGTATAAATACACATCCAACCGATCTAAAACTGGCTTAAACAGTGAGAAATTTTTGAAATATCGCGAAAAAAACATGCCACGGTGGAATGAAGTTCGCCGGGCCAGTTAGTTAATAATAATACAATGAATTTATAATTTATTATTAAGAATCGTTTAACGCCTCTCTTTAGCACACGCCTTGCTTTCATATCGGCGGGCATATTACATTTTGAAGAGTCAACACAACACGTATCTATCGAGCCTTCTCGAACTCGAGACATCTAGAAAATTTCAGTTTCATTTGAGTCGAGTAAAAATTACAAGAACCCAAGAATTGTTGAGAGCTCCTTTCTGCTCCAACCCAGCTGTAAGCGCAGAGCGTCTAGGTACTTCATTCACGGAAACAAGGTAATATGAGGGTAATATAGCGCTCTCTCTGTCACGTAATCCTATACAAATGACAAAAAGTCTATGACATTTGACAATCTCGAAAAACGAGTTCACACCAAAAGTAGACGTGAATTTTAATTTTTTAGTTGGAATAGGGTGTAAAAATTTTAGGCTTTTTCAAGTTTACAATTTTATATTCGTCATAATAAATAGCAAAAATGATGTTAAATAGTCTTTTTATTCAAAATGTTTTTTTTTATTTATTTTTGCACGACCCCTAAGTGACACTTTATTTAACTTTATTAATTGGTAAAAGTCCAAAAAATTATAATTAAACACTTAAAATTGTGCGAAACTTTTACTAAGTATGAAGTTACATTATCTGTCAAAAGTTTTTTGATAAAATAAAAGTAGCTAAGTCTCCACTCTGCATTTTTTGTTTTCCCCATTAACTTGTTTCCGTGAATGAACCATAGTGTTCAATTCAAATTGTTAATAATCGTTAACGAATTCATTTGCGAGTTATCGCGCAATAGACTATTATCTATTCTGTGGCAATATGGGGATGATGACAGTGTTAAAAATATATCATTCTAATTAGTCCGTAAGTTAGATTATGGAAAAAAATGAGACACATAGGTTTTAGTTTAACAAATAATTAAACATCGACAAAGTTACAGATCATCAAACTTCCTGAGTGGTCCTTCCTGAGTCACGTTTGAGTAAAAATCAGTAAAATTTTTACTCAAATGTGACGTCACTATAAACTATGTATTATCGTAATTTTTCGTCTGTCAAATAAAAGAAAAAATATGGGTAAAATATTTTTTCGTAGTCCATCTGACGGACTAAATATGTAGTTTTTTCTAGTCATCTAGCCTATTGTATGAAGACGTGTCGACCGTGGTAGTTGTGCAAACGTTCCGCTGGCGGCGCTGTCTCAGAGCGTCTAGTCACTAGACTCTAGTCTATTGAAAACGATCATGCAGTCGTTAACGAATTCGTTTGCGAGTTATCGCGGAATTGTATGGAGACGTACCTATCGACCGCGGCAGTTGTGCAAACGTTCCGATGGCGACGCTGTCTCAGTTTCCTGACTGCATGATCGCTTTGAACACACTAGACTAGACGTACCGATTGCCACCTTGTCGTCGCTTAGACACACGCCCGGTCCTCAAGTCCTCATGCACTCGTTCATTCGGCAGCTTTTCTTACGCTATTGGCGCGTTTAGGTTGCATTCAACCAAGTCAGAATAAAATTTTGCCAGAGTAAGTAAGAGTAAGTTTTGTCGAGTAAAATATTTTTTTCATATGAAAAAAAAAGTGAGAAAAAAAGTGACTTAAGTAGGTATTTATTCCAAGACTAAATTTTATTCTTGTTTGGTTAAATCGATGCATAGTCAGTCTCTTGTTAAAGACAGGCGATATGACTATTATCGCTAGTACTGTTTGGAAAGTTAATTGCAATGTTTGTTTATCCTACTTACGTCAAGGCCATAATGTCCTTGCTGATATATAAACAAGTACATTAGCAATAACCACGACATACGAGAGTTCTTTACCTGCCCTTTATTTTTGATGACAATAAAAACTACCGACAATATAAACTTTCGAGTGATATTTTCACACATTTAATATTGTAAATGCATCTACAGTTCGGTGTGTCTTGCGGGCGGCTGCGGCGGCGGCTGCGGGTGGCGGTAGTGGCGCGCGTACACGGCGTCCCAGAAGCGCCGCCGCCCGGCCAGCAGCGCGCCGCGCAGCTCCAGCCGCTCGCCCAGCGCCGCGTGCGGCGCGCACTCCGCGTCCGCCGGCGCCCACGCAGACAGCGCGCGCGCGCTCGCGTGCTCGCTTGACGGTTTACTGTAATAGAGGTCACATGGTTATAGAACATTGTTAGATGTAGATGCGGACAATAATTGTGCGTTGTGTTAGGGGCCATCCATAAAGTACGTCACACAAAAACTGGGTAATTTTAGACCCCCCCTCCCCCTATGTCACACGTTTTACTATGAAAATTACAGGAATTTCGTTCAAGTGTCACAAAACACTGACCCCCCCCCCCTCCGAAAGTGTGACGTACTTTATGGATGACCCCCTAAATAAGTTGAAAATAACGAGTATAATCGTGTATTAAGGGGCCTAATGCAGCTTACTTTCTTACTGGTAAAAATCGTGAGCACCACCTGTAAATAATTGTGTATAATCTGGGATTCGAATTATCTAAGTCAATATGTTTCAATAAATTGTATACTTAATTTTCATAATCATATTTCCGTATCATGTTCATGACTAAATGTGAAAATGATTTTAGAGTTCAGTTTGCGATTTTTTTTCTATTGTGTCGAACTTTCTTCACTAAATAAGTACACAATAATACACATGGTATGTGACTCAATAGACGCAATCATGACATGACGCAATGTTAAGATTTATTTTGTCAAGCAATGCAATGCTACAATGATGTTCACTGTAAATAGATTTGTTTGATTTTGGAACGGCCCTGAGAATATTCGAAATACGACTACATTGATGGATAAAATTAAGCCCTTACCCAGTAGTTATGAAGTTGAGCCACAGTTCTTGCATCAGTTCCCGGTGCTGCTGGTACTGGGCGTCGGCGGCGGCGGGCGGCGCCAGCGCCGGGTCCAGCACGGCGTCCGTCTGCGCCACGTGCCGCGCGCCGCGGATGCGCGACATGTACTCCGGGACCGGGTCGGGCTTGAAATAGCTTGAGAATATACTGATGGGATAGGAGTATTCATACAAATATATTGATTTACTTCCTGCCTCCACTTGCAACTTCGCTGATCGCAATGTCGGGTAAGCAAAAATAACATCTGAAAAATAATCAATGTAACTCAACACCGTTTCCTCCCCTACCGGCTCGCTGCCAAAGTAAAATTCCTTTATTTCATTTGCGACTTTCTCCCTCTGTTCCGAATTCTCAAATTCAAGATCCAGTGGCAAAAACATTGAAAAATTTTTGTTCATTTCGTCCTTCCAAGCTTCAAATACATTTAAACGAAAAATTCCTTCCATGTTGGAAAAGCCGTACAGGACGGGAAGTTTTCTGTATTTACCCTGTTTTATGATATTCACTGGTGAATCATCAAGAAAGTTTTCAACACCAGCACCTCGTTCCACGCATGGAGTAAAAACAAAATGGGAATCTTTTCTATCTATAAACATAGAACTAGCTAGTGACTTCAAGGGCGCGCTCTTGTAAAATTCTTCCAAAGCATAAACATTGTCCACGTCTTCGAAGCCAAGTTCCTTAGCATATGCCTTTGCATTTTCTAGTGGATCAATCTGGACGCTCCACACTCCCACATTGGCGCCACTCTCGGGGATGACTTTGTTAAAGAGGCCTTTAGCCATTTTTGATAGCATCAGTAGATCCACTGCCGAGCTGCCGGCGCTGTAGCCGGCGATCGTGACCTCGTCAGGGTTGCCGCCGAATTTCCCAATATTTTTCTTAACCCACCGCAGCAGGGCCACCTGGTCCTTCATGCCGGCGTTGCCGGGCGCGTCCGCCGTGCCGAGGCACAGGAAGCCGTGCACGCCCAAGCGATAGTTGAACGTGACCGCAATTACCTTCTTACTTTTCATTAAGCTCTGCGGCTTCATCATGTTACCGAATCCGACTTGGTAAGCTCCTCCGTGAACGATGACAACCACGGGGAGGTTTTTTTCACTCGTATCCGGAACATATATATTAGCAATTAAGCAATCCTCCTTGATAACTTTATCTTTTAAGATCAGCGGTATAGCATTGAATTGCGGACAGATCGTTGATTCGTCTGTAGCTTCTAGGGGCTGGAGCCAAACTGGTCCAGGAAGAGGAGCCTGAAAAATATTAAGCACATAACCACTCAGATTGCATAGAGCTTGTCCAATCCAATTAAATGGCCTTTATAGATCGTAGTAAGTTTGCATGAGACCAGTTTTGCTACTCTCGACTTTACTGTATATATAATACTGTGTATAATGGCTTAGGTAGGTAATTAATGCATAAATCTCAATAAGTCTCAGCACTCGACATATACCTACCAAATATAGAAATAATATCTACATATAGAACAGTTCGATATTGAAACCAAATAGTATTGTCCTGTCTTGTTAACTAGTAATTATTTTTTGTTTTAAATTGAAATGGTTTGTGTATCATTTATTTAAAGAAAATATTGTCAAATACAAAAACCAAATATGTCAAATACCTACAACAAAAAAAGAAATAAACATGTACTTAAGCCTAAAATTAAGCTAGTAGGTAGCTTATAATTTATTAGTTACTACTTGTAATTGGTTTTGATTCGACCTATAAACAGTTGCTACGGCTACGATTAAGTACTCTAGGTATTATTTGAAATTAATTACAAATTATTGATATCTTACGATATCGTAAAGTATCAACGGATATGTTCGCCTTGTTAATGTTATATGTAAAAAATATGCATAATGATTATTAATGATGATTATGCAAAAAATAACAATTTCGGCGAAAAGTATATGCGAAACAATATTAGTCCTGAATAACTTTATGCCTTTCAATAGACATAGCAATACTAAATTTATTCTTATTGCCGTCCCTGATGGGTTACGGGGTCCTCCCAGTTAAGCGTTACCCACCGAAAACCGGTGTCCTCCTGAGGGTGCAGTAGCGTATGGGATGCCATGGAACTCGAAATGGTCCCCTTGCAGCGCGCGGTACCCCCGCACGGGCCCCTGCGCCGTGCCGACCAGCTTCGCCTCGCGCTCCGCCGCTGCGCCCGCGCACGCCAGCGCCGCGCACACCGCCAACCAGCCTGGCGTCATCATTGCCCGACGCTGTGGCACAAACTGACCTCGATACTCGACGATACCGATCGCTTGACAAGATAATAACAACATGAATGTGCATGTGCAAAACTTGGCCAAGTTTTTATGTAAAGGGCACCTCTCCAAAATGGAGACCTTCTGTGATGAATTTAAAATTGTTGAGATTTGGACAAGTGATTAAACGCAACGCGTCTAAAATTTAATAAACGCGTTTGTTAATACGTTGGTAATATGTACATAGGTTTACACGAATTTCTAACTATTACTTTGTAAAATAGAGATACATCTAGACCTTAAAATAGAGCCTCATTTAACATACTTATATAATAAATTCATTCAAGATAAATTTTATCGTAAGAGTCATTGCATAGATGAATAACAGGTGTAGCATTCGTTCTTATTGCCTCGATATTATAGGCGTGTTATGGTACCTAGGTACAGTCAAGGACTTTAATTCATGAGCCACCATGGAATCAATTCACAGTAAACGTCATAGTGACATCCCATTAATTGTCAAGGGAAATCGTAATAATTTTTTCTTTGAAAAGGTTCTATGGTGGCTCATGAATTAAAGTCCCTGACCGTACATAATATTTTTGGCAGACCTCGTCGAATTCTTTACTCGCATTTAAGTATATACCTATCTTTTCTTTGAAAATGTATCTAGTTGATGGAATCAAACGCCCTTCTATTTCAACGAAACTACATGGTTCACGTATCTAACACTAATATTTTATTCATAAGTTCCTACATATATCCTGTACAATCACGCCTGTTTCCCAAATAGGGTAGACAGTAGACAGAGCTCATGAAACGTTACATAAAATATACCGTGACCATTTCACGTTCCTTGGCCACTTTCAGTATAATTTTAGGTTTAATAAACAGATGAAAGAGGTATCATACTTTGTGAGTAGTGATAGGTTGCTAGCCTGTCGCTTAAAGCATACCTAAAAACCTATGTGCTTAGTCGCCCCTTACGACATTCACGGAAGACACGAAGAGGTGATATTCTAAACTCGACTCCCGACGGAATACTTCATTCATAAGTGTAAAAAACTATGATCAGAAATTTAAATTCAAGAACTTGAATGATCACTCTGCTGTGTGTCTAAATCACATTTTGTTGTGTAGTTACAATCAAGTTAGGCTATAAATTAAAAACACAGCGGTAATAGTTTCAATCAGATGGTGATAACATTATCAGTAGCTCTTATACTTTGAAAAAGATAAATTCAAAGCTGTATAATATCGATATCGGATATCGATATACCCTAATTAAGGAAAACAAAATACATGTCCTTATTTTGAGCGCTCGAAATCAAGAGTTCCCAACAGAAGAATAATTCCTAAGCGGCAGGGTTGCACGTGTCTCCACACATATTTTAAAAATTTTAATATTATTAGGGCCGTGTTATTATTTATCCCGTGTGGTGCCGGGTTAGAATAGCACCTCCCCCTTTCTTCCCGTGGGTGTCGTAAGAGTCGACTCTGGGAAAGGGTTAGTGTACCTACCTATTGTGGGCGATGGGCTAGCAACCTGTCACTGCAATATCACGTTTTACTATTTGGTTACCCTGAAATTGCTAAACGTGGCACTGCACTGGATTTTTGAATTCATGTGCTCTGCCTACCTCTATTGGGAAAAAGGCGTGAGAATATGTATGTATGTGCAATATTATTAGGGATTGTCTACTAAGTACATAAGTAGGTACCTAAATTACCGCTGAATGTACCTGCGTACCGCACCAAAAAATTATCAATTCAAATTTATTTAACGTATACTACTTGACTATTTAACCTTACGCAGTTGCCCAGCCCGGTATTATATTGGATAGCCTATCACTATATTCATGAGCGCGACGCGTCCCGGCCCGCAGTAGCTGGTGTTGGTGATTAACTGTTCTTGTGTCGGGCTCCGCGCGCCGCCGGCGCCGGCGCTGCTTGATGAGGGTCCGCGGTCTCCAGAGGATGCCGCTGTACGCTGTCCAAAAAACTTGTTTTTTCAGTGTTCGTGTGTAGTGACAGCCTCCAAAGGGAATTTCAGTCTCAGAAATTATACTAATAAATTTGAGCGTTGTACAGTTGTTTTAAATATGATCCAGAGGAATAAGAATTTTCTGGCGGACACATATTAAACTCTCAGGTACAGTTAAAATATAGCAGTTAAAAAATACTTGCTCAATTCTAGTGATAAAATAACTAATAATTGATGTGTAAAGTACCTTAAAATATTCGTAAAGTTGACCGATTTTTTTTAATTAACAAATGTTGTAGCAAAAATGTAAAACGGACACGTCAGAGGAATAAGAATTGTGATACATTTTTATTTTTTACAAATAATCAAAATCAATTACACAAAAATCAGCGGTTGTCCCAGTTGACTACAGATATAAGCTACGTATAAAAAAAAATCAACCCTTTAAACTTACTAATTACTTGATTTAAACCCCCGGACATCGAAAATTAGGCCCTCGAAGAATCACCCTCACGTTTTGTAACCACTTCTAGTATATTTATTAGGTTTAAGTTAAGAGGTAACAATAGCGACAGGTCAGGAGCCTGTCGTCCAAAGCACACCTTAATCTACTTACATATTCCCTGCCGCCTCTTACGACATCCAAGGACATTTTTTTATACGACTTCAAAACATGTTCAAAACAAGGACAAGGACTCTTCTTATCTAGAGCCAAATTGAGATCCTCCTCCATTTTTAGAAGACGAATGAAAAAATCTAATCAAGTTAGGTCCTACTTAAAATAATCATGTACCTAAGCTAATATGTTCAAAGTAAATACCTTATGTAGGTATTAATACGTTCGACTAAGTGACTACGTAAGTAGGTGTAGGTTGGTAATGGAAATCGAAAAATAGATCGATCTAAGTGGATGCCAAAAGTATGTCGGATTTACGACTTCAAGCTTATAAGAGCATTTACGCTCTAACCCTAAAAGTTTAAAAATAGTCCCAACATCGTCGTCGAAAGGTTATCATCGGTGAAGCGCGGGCAGCGCGCCGCGGGCTCGGCGCGGCTGGCAAGCGACGAGAGGCGCGCTGCCTTCCCATACCTACCTACCTAGTTTGCAATTTACGCACGAAGTAACTTTGTCTCACGTCGATACTGTTTATATCAGCGTAATTCGATTGCCCGACCCTACTTCAAGCAGGTTGTTCAATATTTGACAGCAACATTGTAAGCGAATAAAGTCCATTAACACAAAAATGTTCCTAAGTAGGTATGCTACCCACCTACTTACGCTACGATGCGCATATTACTTAGGTACCTGTTATGATGAATTAAGAACAAAACAAGCGAGCTATTTTTAAACATTTTTCCTTGATTAGGTAGGTACGTTCTCATTTTTAGTCCTCATAGTCGAAAGTACGCAGGTATAATTAACATACATACATACATGACATACATATTCTCACGCCTGTATTCCCAAGAGGGATAGGCAGAGCACATGAATTCAAAAATCCAGTGCCACGTTTAGCAATTTCAGGGTAACCAGATGGTTAAACGTGATAAAATCGTGAAGCCTCAACGTCGGATTTTCTTTTTATTTTCCGACTATTCCCAGGGTAAATTTGATCGTTTGATTTTTTACGGCACCAGTTTCATACTACTTCAATACTGCTTCTAATCCATTATTCCGCAACGCCGTACAAAAATCATGCGACAAGGCGAAATAATTGAGGGTTGTACTTTTGAATTCTCACCTGCACTCAGTTGGACAGCTTACAAGTGTCGGCATAGTGCTGAATCTTATTATTTTGTGCTCTAATATCGTTCTAGATAGGTCACCTGGTGGTTCAGTGAACCATATTTTTTCAACATGCGCCAGTAGTCTATACCGAAAAATTCCTTTTCGGAATATCGAACGCTGTCAATCCACAATAATCTATGGACCAGCCACATACAGACGGAAGTTATCTATGCAGTGGCTTAGCAGCATGGGTGACCCCCGGGGCGGATATTTTAGGTGTCACCCCTCCCCCCCTCTAGAATTCGGTAGAAACAGTTAAAATAAAAAATATTCTGATTCATGATAATTTACCGACAGTGTGACCACAAGGTTTTTTTTACCTTTTACAATTTTTCATAGCCTACTAAAGTTCACAGCCGGGTGTCACCCATAAG
>BHDV01005367.1:50507-100145 GCA_005406045.1 Adoxophyes honmai
TTTTCTACATCTACTAGTCTTAAAAATATAACAAAGTCATTTCATTTCGAAAAGTTATTCAAGTTTTTCAGATGAGCCACAATTGAAATAGCTCTACGCCCTTTTACACGCGGAGCGTTTGCGCATGTACTGGCCTAGGACTGTATCGTTATAACCTTTACGCCCCTTTTCCATGGAGATAACGTGTTTACGACACCATTTTCTAAGGCATTATAACTACTTTACGCCTTTTTTCCTCGTGAAAAAAAAAGTTTATTTTTTAAAACTATCGTGGTAAAAAGAATATGACATATTTTGCATAAAAAGTTAGTCGCTTGAAATTTGGCATGCAGATACCTTAGTAAACTTAAGGCTTAGTTGCAACAGGATATTGCGAAATCCCCACGGAAACGGGAGTTAGCGGGAAAAAACATTTGTATGAAAAATCTAAACCGCGTAAAATAGATGTTTTCAATCTAACATGCATGCATACCTTAGTAAGTATAAAGTTTAGTTACGGCTGTGTTTTGAAAAATGGGAGTTAGCGGGAAAAATAATGTTGTATGAAAAATCTAAACTACATAAGTTAGATGCTTGAAATTAGTGATAGTGATATACCTTAGTGAATACAAAGTTATTTTATTAGCTATAAACTGGATTTAGTTACCCCACATAAAAACACCTGTAATGTTTGGCCATGTAGGAAAGGAGTCTCTATGGGACAAAAAGCCTTGAATATGTAGGTACTAATTCAAAAGTAATTATTAAAAATAAATCTCTCTAGAAAGTCTAGAAACAAATTTTCAAGTTAAAAAAAGAGTATTTATACAAGGCTGCATCGTATTCAAATAATTTCGAGATCTCTTCTGTGTTATTCCGAACTTAATGCGAGCGAAGCCGCGGGCAAAAGCTAGTATTAGATACACTCGGCGCTGGCTAGCCACTTCCTTTGATTGAACTTGGCTTGACACGCTGCCTCGTGTCTATACATATAGTAAAAATACTATATGTATAGACACGATGTATAGCAAACCAATGGCAAAAAAAACATATTCTTCATTTTTATGGCTAAAAATACTAGAAAAGTAGGTACTCAATTAGTAGCGACGTCAACGTCAACGTCAACATTTTTAACGCGGGGCATAGTAGGTATAAGACTAGGATACAAAACATATGACTACAAGGATCACATATCCAGATCACCTTGAACTTTCTTGTCATGCTTTGACCATGCATTGCTCATATTGACGAGAGGTAATGTAAACCCGCGAACGCTAACAAAGTAGGTACCTATGATCCTTTGCGCTCCTAACTCTTGAGTATTCAGATTCACTAAGTGATATTGCTTGGAGTGGAGCACTTCTAATAATGGGAATCAGAAGTACGAGTATGAATTAAGGAAGTCTGGAAACACTAACTCAGATTATTTGGATAAGAGTTACGCTTTTAGATATCGAACATGGGCACTACTTATTTAAGTGTCCATCTTGGTTCAATTATTTGGCCTTTTTAACCGACTTCAAAAAGAGGAGGTTCTCAATTCGACCTAATTTTTTTTTTTTTTTTTTTTTTTTTTTTTTTTTTTTTTTTTTTTTTTTTTTTTTTTTTGTGTGTATGTTACTCGATAGCTCGGAGACCCGTGGACCGATTTTCAATTATTTTTTTTTAATCGATAGGGTATAACTCGAAATTGGTCCCATTGGCACGACACCAGGATCTGATGATGGAATCTTGGAGAAATCGAGGGAACTCTTCAAATTTTATATGGAGATGTACGGCGTTTTCGGTAATTTGTTGATGAAGTCAAGATTTTACATTCAGTAAACAGAATCTTTTCAAAATAGTGCTAATTTGAAGTCGGTTTTTTTTTGTTTAAAATTATTTAGGTTATTGTGTTTACAAACTTGCAACAAAATAAAGCGATGTTGGTTTATAACTTTTTATTCAAAGTAAAGTACCTACCTATTTAAGTAATCTTAATTTGGTTTGTTGGTAGGTTAGGTAATACCTACGTACCATTTGCATTAAGATTTACCAAACAGTAATAAGTAAGTACCTACCTACATTTAAGCAGAAATATTTGTGAAATTGAAGAAGGGGAGATTGGTAGATATACTTAGCTACTATGTAAAAAAGCTCTATTTGATGGTCCGAATTCACGAATTTTCTTTTTTTTGTACTTACTTAAGTAAATAAGTACCTACCTACTTACTTAGAAACGTATTTGTTATTATAAGAACATAGTTCATTGTAAAAAAACAACAGGGGTGAAAACTTATACTACGGTCATTGGGTATTGACTTTATGAAATAGACACTAAGACATAAATTGTAGGCAATTGCCTCTAGTTTTATTTAGTAATATACTGTTTTGTCGTAAAACGAGAGGAGATATTGTCAAAAAACTGCTATTACGCGCCATTTTTCCAATATGGCGGCGTTAGTGGCAAAGATACGAGGTGGAAAAGTTGAAATTCAGAAAGAGCACGTCAAAATCTATAATGTTACCAATTTTCAAAACTCCCGGAAAACTTTCCAGGTAACCCCTTTAATTCGCCTGTAATTACTGTATCATTAACTAAAATACGAAATCGAACGAACGTATCAAAGCGGGATTCAATAGATTACTTAAAGTCAACGAGACTTCATAACGAGTTACTGAGCGTCTATGCGTCTATGGCGACCGTGGCAGTTGTGCAAACGTTCCGCTGGCGGCGCTGTCTCAGTTTCCATACAATTTTGGCGATAACTCGGAAACGAAATCGTTATCGAATTCGTCATCGTTTTCGTTACACTAGACGGACTAGACCAAGGCTGCTCAACCCTAGGCCCGCGGGCCATAGCGTGGCCAGCGGAAGAATTTTTCACTTCTCATGCTCTTAAAGTTTAGTGTTTCTTTCGTCCCTACGTAGCGGGGTTTAAAATTCATTTTTAATCTCTGGGGCCTAAAGTATTTTTTTTTATTTGCCTTAGTTAGAAACCCCTTAAACAGCCAATCACCGTGTTTGTGAATGTAGGATTATCGCCATTTTTATAGACGTAGAAATAATCTCAAAATAACAATGAGGCTATTTCTACGTCTTTAAAAATGACGGTAATTGTCACTGTGCCAAAAAAACTTTAAAAAGTTATTAAATTTCGCCAAACACGATTATTGATTATGAATATGAATGACGAAAATCTGTTGGCTTCCTCGCATTCAAAGTGAAAAGTAGAGTGTTTAAGAGGGCGCACACATTTTTTACGAACGTAATATAAGATCAGGTGGGGGAAGAGAAATTCAGGGGCAGGGCAGGGGTAAGAGGCACCACAGACCATTACTCGTCGAGTTATGAGTGATTATGGTCTGTAGAGCCCTCTTATCCCTGCGTTTCTCTTCCCCCATCTGACCTTAGTGGTTTTGGACCAATGTTTAAAAAATCGTGAAAAGTAAATTAACTCATATTTAGCCACGAAAAAAATATGGTTAGACTAAACATATTCTGTAAATTTACAATAAAATTGTTTCATTTGTAATTACATTAAAATCAATGAGAAAAAAAATAAAGTAATGGTTCAACTTTGAAATTATGTAAAATGATATTTGAATAATAAAAACCAATAATTTGATTCATGTTAATCCGTTAATCCCCAGTAGACTATATTGTCTATCAGATAATAACAAGTTTATATCGTTTATGGTAAATTTTAATGGAAAATTTTCAAGTGAAAGACAGCTCTGACGCGTATTTTTGTGAAAACCCCTCAACAAATTGGCTAAGTAAAAGAAATCTGTGTTGCTAATAAAATATTTTTTTCCGTTAATCCCTAGAAAAAGAGTTTATTTATATGTTACAGTAGTTTTTCTTTAAAAACTTAAGGATTTATAGCTTTCTAAAGCATTTGAAAAACATCAAAATCACCGAATTTTGTTTGCACGCTCTTAACGCGAGACTAAACAACCATAATGAAATGACACTCGAACTATAGCCACCCTCGCTATGCTCGGGTGTCTAAATAGGTATCTCGTGTCATTATGGCTGGTTTTAGTCCCTTGTTGAACAATCTACTATTAAGTGGCCCGCGCAAGTATGGCTTGGATGATTTTCCAGCAATAACTGTGACCTAGCGTTAGTTATAGTAGAAAATGTAAGTGGCCCTTGTTAACGACTGAATCTACCGTTTGGCCCGAGTCTCTTGTATCAATATCTTCATAAAAAATAATGAGTAAGCCTGATCAGAACATTCTAGGCCGAGTTTGTCCTCTAGCATAGGGAAACAAGTCGTTTCGAATAGGTAATTACATAGGTACATACCTATAGGTATATACATACATCACGCCTGTATTATTACCAAATGAGGTAAGCAGAGTACAGAAAATGCTATAATAATAGAGACAAAACCATGACAATTTCACGTTTCATGACCACATCTAGCATATATATTTTTTAAGTTTTAAGTTAGCAGGTAGGTATAATAGTGACGGGTTGAACTGTAAAATACATTGTTAGAGCCAACGATGCAGACGCTGCTGTGTTTATGACAAAGAAGAAAATCGAAGTTCGGTTCTAATAGTTCCCGCTCGCCCGACCGGCTGCAACGGATCGCCAATTTTCCGCGTGTCCGGCGCACGCCGCCGCCGCCCGCGCATTACCGTTATAATGGCGGGACCAGGTCCTGAATTTAGTCAATTCATATTGCAATATTTAGTACCAAATTTGTACTATTTGGTACTAAATATTGCCATATGAATTGACTGAATTCAGGACCTGGTTCCGAAATATGGCGTTATAATGGCGGGACCAGACTTTATTGAATATAACTTTGAAATGGAAGAGGTACAATTTTTTTAAGAAATGGTACCAAATAGTACAAATTTGGTACTAAATATTGCCATATGAATTGACTGAAGTCTGGACCTGGTTCCGAAATATGGCGTTATAATGGCGGGACCAGACTTTATTGAACATAACTTTGAAATGGAAGAGGTACAATTTTTTTTACAAATGGTACCAAATAGTACAAATTTGGTACTAAATATTGCAATATGAATTGACTAAATTCAGGACCTGGTCCCGCCATTATAACGGTAACGCCCGCGCCCGCAGCCCGGCCGCGACCAACGCCGCCGTAGCCGTAACTAACGACCTGGACCTGACCACGCGAAATCCTGTGGGCGCACTCCAAGAATACGGAGCCGTCTGAAATCCTAGAGCTAGTCTTGATTTTATTTGGGAACCTACTTATTAGGTAAAGTACTACACTAAAGATTTGCACAGACTGGGTAGGTAGATACATATATCTTTACAAAATTGATTTATGACTTTCGGTTTTCTTCCTTTACTTGTGCTACACGACACTGCTTCATGCATTCATATAGGTAATCGGGAAGTGCCTTATAGGTTTTGGGTCCCTTTGTACAGCCATATCTTTTCATTGCGGGTTACAGGTTGCATTTTTTTCACTTATTTGGGTTGTTTTAAATTGTAAGGAAGGGGCATAATTTAGTACCTATACCTAATAAACAGCTATCAAACTATCAACGCGTGCTTGAGAAAAAAGGTCTTCACATAAAGGTAGACAGACAGACGATAGCTATTGAAATACATTTAATTGTTAAATACTTAAAAAATATTTACACACTCGTAAATAGGTATGTATACTCGTCAGATTTGTACCAGCCAGCTAAGCCCTGCTCGCCGTGTTGCCGAGCTAAGTCTTTTTGTTTTTGACATTGGGAAAATGCATTAACGCATACCGCCACGTCACCCATAGGAGGCATACCCACTATAGACAAAGCGGTGGTTCCTTCCAGAAAGGTTGATAAGTCAGGAGATCTAGGATCTAGGGACGCATCAGCGGCGCCTTCTGGCCTAGGGCTCAAGGATTAAAATGGGAGCACCATCAGGTAGCTAGAGTCGACGGTGTCTCGCCGGCTCGTTAGCCCCACCCCTGCCGGCCGACTCCACTTCGGGATCTGAAGACCAGTAAATCGCCGTCGCCTCACTCCTTACCGTGCTAGTGAATGATCTAGTGAATTAATCTGTATTGTTGAACTTTCATTTTAAAACAAACTAATTATCGCTCTATTAACTTGCTGTAAAGTAGTAACTCACGACATTTTGTTTCAATTTAATTACCTACCTTATTTGAAAACTCCTGTAATTTTGATGTGACATACTTACATAGATATTTAGCATACGTATGTACCTGCGCTTATAAATACCTAAACAAACCCGCATCCTAAGTGGGTAACACGGAGAGACGAATATGCAAATAGAGCGGACACCATCAATAAAACATTCCTCTTCTCTGTAGAGGCTTGAAAACAGTTTTGCAACTTAAATGAAAGATCTCAAATCGAAACGTATTTGGTGAACTGAAATCAAATACCCCCAACTCGTTAGGCTGAAGTTTCGTGTTACAGTGAGCCATTTTTATTTGCCGATCCAGGCCGCATCAGTTTGCACAAAGCCCTCCGCGAGCCTCGCGCGCCGCGCCGCCGGCGGCGCCCGGTCGGTGCAAAAACCGCCTCAAACATACGATATTGCGAACGAATTGCTTTCAGCCCGCGTTAAAGCAAAAACTGCCTACATACTTCCCTACATTTAGGTAGCTACCTAACTCAACTCACTATGGAAACGCATATCGTCACAACTACATCAGGGATTACTACTGAAATTATGAACGGAATTTTACCTACCTTCTTGAATAAAAAATAACATCTAACTGGCGGTACATTTACTAATAAAGTTTAAACTGTATTAGCAGAAAAAATAAAATACATTATTTTCCAGGTTTCAAAGTTCAGTATACATATTATATGCACAGTGCCGTTATGTCAATAGTACCTAACCTAGTACCTAATATAACCTATCTTTCGTCATCCCGTTATACATCCATCATTTAGATAGTTAACGTTACTGTTTTGTCCGTTTTATAGTAGGCGTCGTAACGATTGTCCTAGTCAAGAACCTACATAATGTGATGTCATACGTTTTAAGTGAAAACATTCTTTGATGATTCATGAAGTAAATTCTTTAACAGTAGGTACACTGTGTTTGTGTTAATGTTTTCAATTCTGAACATTAAACTACCGTGAGACTCACTCATCTCGTAAAATACGGTTAACTCACGTTTTAAATCGAGTTTAATTCGACATTCGTAGCCCTTCATTTAGTAGCCGCGGCTAAACGCGCACTGTGCGGCACCGATCTATTCGCGCGACTAGAGCGGTGGCGCGCAGTGCGCAGATGGCTGTGGCTCCTAGAAGGGCCACGAATTAGCAGGATACATGTCGAGCTAAACTCTATTTAAAACGTGAGTTATCCGTAATTTTCAAGATTTTCAATGCTGTCACAACTACTAAAGGCATCGCAAATTAAACTTCACGCTAAAATCAATTCTGCTGCACGCTCAACTTTATTTGCTTAAACACATTACGGCAGTCATATTAAACACTAGCTGTGCCCGCGACTCCGTCCGCGTGGACTTCGATTTAACTCTGGCTACTACATAAGAATAACTCTGATTATCAGATACTGTCTGTTCATTTGTACGAATTAATAT
Organism: Adoxophyes honmai; assembly: GCA_005406045.1. Lineage (NCBI taxonomy): Eukaryota > Metazoa > Arthropoda > Insecta > Lepidoptera > Tortricidae > Adoxophyes > Adoxophyes honmai. The sequence continues at coordinate 58,034 of BHDV01005367.1, forward strand.
CAAGAAAAGAAAGTGAACTTGAACGGTTCATTCAGAGCAAAATAAACGAAACGCAAAACACATACACGATATGTTTTGTGAAACTTGGAACGGGCAAAACCATTGGTTATATTTGGGGTGTTTTACAGGAAAAAGTTAACTTTGAGTATTAGATATAACAATTAGTTATAAAGCTATTCTGTACACTATGTTACACGTGGAGCCGGCGAGAATTAAAGCGTGGAGTTTTCTAGGGTAGGGAAAGACCTCTTCGACGTACTGCTTACGCCCAGGTTTTTCGCCGAGTTGGTCCACGACACCTCTTGGTCGTGCAGTCGGTGCGGCTTTTTTTTGGGCGGTGGGAAAATGCTTTACGCATACCGCCACGTCTTGGGGACGACGCGACGGTTATGTAGGACTCTCCTCACAGGAAGGCATGTATACCCATTAAAAACCCACCGGTGGTTCCTGCCCGCCAAATTAACAGGCGTCGGGGGGTCCCTAGGGATGCACCAGCTCACTTTTTCGTCGCGTGGGTGATATTCATCGACGAAGTGAAGTAGGCTGCGTCGTCGGCAAAAAATCCCAGTTGGACGTCACCGATCACCGGAGGGTCGTCGATGAAGAGAACATAAAGGGCCGGTGACAGACAGCTTCGCTGTGGGACGCCCGCTAGGATGCGGCGCTCCGTTGAGGTAGCATCTTCCACCGTCACGACGTGTCTTCTGTCATTTAGGAAGGAGGCCAGAGCGCGGAGCTGGTAACGCAGATAGTTTGAATAGCAGCCACTCATGCCATACCCTGTCAAACGCCTTTTCAATATCCAGCAATACAGCCGCTGCTTGCTCCTTCCTGTTTCTCGGCTCGGCCAGGAAGTGAAGCACTCTCGTTAGCTGCAGGGTTCTGGAGCGCGCTCTACGAAAGCCGAACTGTTCGTGGCGCGGTGCTATGTGTGGTTGCAGATGTTTTAGCATTAACCTTTCGAACGCCTTGGCAGTGGTGCTGAGGAGCGCGATCGGTCGATGACTCTCCGGTTTTTGTAGATTCTTCCCGAGCTTCGGTATCATTATCAACCGACCGAGCTTCCAGGCCGTCGGGAAATGGCCGGTGCGCGTGACTCCGTTTAAGATTCTAACATCACCGCGATAGTCCATCGCGGTAGATGTCGCAGAGGGCCATGTTCGGGATCGTGTCGACGCCAGGTGTTTTCTTTGGGTTAGATCTCTTTAGCTCCCTTTTCACTTCGCTGGGCGAGACGATAACTGGGTTGTCATGGCGGGTCTCGATGGGTGGGGTGAAGTATCTCTCCAAGTGTTCCCTGAGTGCTGCTGTTTACTCGGCGTCGTCCCATGGGTTCGGCTGCAACCGCTTCTCGAGGCACTCGGCGAAGATCTCCGCCTCGTCTTCCGCTTTGTACCACATTTGGCCGTCCCGATCTCGCAGTGGTCTCGTTGGCGTCGATGTTGCGCTCAGCTGTTTTTACAGCCGGTCGATGGAAAGGACGTCTCCGTCTACCGACGCGATGTGGCTCTTCCAGGCCTCTGTAACATGCAACTTCAGTTCTTCTTTGGCCTTTTCTACCAGGGTCTTTAGGGAAGGGCATCCAGTCAGCCGCCACCGCCGCCTCAGTTGGCGGGTACGCTGTATGAGATCCTGGATCTGGGTTGGGAGTGAGTTTCTCCTCTTTGTTTCCGGAACAGTGTGTGTAGCTCGACTAAGCGACTTCTGGATGTTGGCGGCCATTGTGTTGGCGGCTTCTTCCACATCCTCAGCGGATGTGATCGGTCAGGTCTGGGATTTCTTCTCCAGAGCTGCTGAGAACGCTTTTCAGTTGATGCGTCTTCCCGGCCACCGTTCCATTGTGGTTGCCGTGGACTTCAGGACTGGTATGTGATCGGATGCCAAGTCAGGGAGTACCTCCTGCACCATCTCTACAGTACAGTCACTTTTTTGCTAATTGCGAAGTCTATGACCTGCTCCGACCCGCTCGCAACGCAGTAATTGGTCTGTTCATCGGGTCCCAAGACTGCGGCTTTGTGGATCGCCCTTCCGGCGGTATCTGTGTTGATGGAGTGCCAGGCTGGATGTTTGACGATGAGATCACCCGCCAGGATGATCTGCGTGGGTGCCATGCCGTGATGTTGGCCATGCCACCCCAAGTTCTGCCGTGATGTTGGCCGGTGATGCCGCTGGTCTGTAGGCCGCATAGATCCGTAGTTGACGGCCCTCCAGTAGGACGTCAACTTCCAAGATGTTCAGGGGGTTGAGTTGTTTAGGTTGGCCGCGGTGGAGCTCGCGGCGGGCTTTATAGTAGTGCTTGCCGCGCCTGTGCAACGTCCAACTTAAAATGAACCCTATTTTGTACGGTTTAGTTTATATATTGCCAGCTCTTCTTATGTTGGACTTTTTTTTCGTGTGTTATCTATTTTTTTTTTCATAATTATGCAAGTTCCATGTTATCATTTAAAATACTATAAATTACAAAACTTCAATGCTTTCACTAAGTTTTCTATAAACCAACAACGATACTTTCAAGCACTAATTGATCAATTCTTAAAATGGACGTTACTTTTTTATTTGTGAACCGATTTAAATAAAATATACCCTATATGTTAATCCGAAAAATTACCTATACATCAGTGAAAACCGCAACCTTCTACGTTAAGCCGTTTTAGAGATTAGCGCGCACAAACAAACAGACAAACAGACAATAATTCTAAAAACTATTGTTTTGGGTTCTATTACGTTAATAAATAGCCCTAGTAACAGTTTTTCTCAAATATCTTCAATGTACAGACACGGACTTGTTACAGATTTATTATATGTATAGATTATACGGTTGATCTTAGTTCAAAATCATGTCTGAAACTTTACTAGCTGACAAATTTTATTAAGCCCCGACGTGCAAGTTTGTTCGACGTTTTTGGGTTTATTCGAGTAGCTCGAGCTGACCAGTGAAACGTTCGAGCTGCACAACTCGCCGTCGCACAAAACGAACATCGAGCAGGATTCAATACGCTGCGATGTTTGCTCCATGTTCGACAGTGTCAGCACGTATACATATAGGTACTAAAGCTCCAAACGCACTGACAGCGGAAGCGGAGGGCGCGGCGCTATGACGTGATAGTATGAACAAAACGCATTGTCACATTTTTACCGGTCAGTGCGTTGTGCAACCTCTTGTATGATTTCGACTATAACAACCGATACCGTCACGCCACCGATATCGGTCACGATATGACTGTATTATGATAACCGCTGTTTGGGGGTAATCGGTAAACCTCTCGAGCTGTGCCGAAAAATATGCCCTCACCTGCCCGAAAAAAAAGAGAGGGTTTTATCTCTTATAAAAGTTATAAATATGGGCACTCTATGTCAACACTACCTATATGATTTTTATTCCAACTATGTAACAGGATTTTTCTTCATTCAAAATGAATCCATGTCCCTTTATCATGGAGTGTCTATGGCACAGCGTCGAGTTTTCGGACATTTACTCATATCTTAATGTAATCAGAAACTGAAAAGGGGCTACTTAAATTATTCCTGGTCTTTCTTACTTATCTTGCTATGTGCCTTGTTTTCACGTAACTTTGTTCTGAGAGCTTAGCTTGACCGGTTTTTTGCTATACTTACGCTCAAAAAGGCACAACCATATTGAGTAATTTTTATAGCCATGATTTCTGTAAAATTGGATTCCAAAATCCGAATTGAACGTGGAAGTGCTCGCTTAATTTCCTGTGAGACAAGGCCGACCCTTTGGTTGGACCGTGTTACTGAAATCCGTTCGATTTATCGCGATAGCCCAGCCTTTGTTTACCTTTAAATGACTTTAAAACAATACCCCACCGGTATTATCTCGGCAAGTAAAGAGCTGTTCAAAAATATGTACCTAAAATAAGTTAATTTTGCATGTTAGCAGTCAAGGCATCCATCATCCATAAAAGATCGAGACAAGTACACACTACACAGACAGGAAAGCATGTCCAAGAAAAAATGCAGTCGAATTGTGATCATCCTTTATTGGGTTGAAAAGGGCTTTTTTCGACGATAGTTGTACCTTGCTTGCCAACAACTTGCCAATGACATCATCATAATATATTATCATCCATTCATCATAACAAGTTCGGTAGGATCTTCCGTACACTTCTGTAAACATCTGTTACTAAGCTTTGACTTCAATTGTTAGGAGAGCATTCTACTTTGGGCTTTTCTACTAGGTTTATTCAAAACATAATCTTTTTATCTTAAAAATTGTTTTAAAATAAAAAAGATTGAGTTATAATAAATTTATTTTTCTTTTTAAATGTCTTTTTAATAAATATTCTTACTTATATAATGTATACAATTCCAAGATACAATTACTTTCAGATATGATTCTTATGTGCTGGCTGATATACGGTGGCAAATTACTATGTTAAACATTTCGTACTATGGTGGCTTAAAAACTTACTTTGTCAAACGAAATTTTACCGATTTTGTCGTCTCACTAGGTATCTAATTAAATTATATAAATCAAATTATACTATTAGGCCCTATCCGAAACTGAACTGTGGATCAAGGAGCGCTTATCATCATGCCTATCAACAGCCCAATAGGACATTCGACAAATCAAGCTGCTCTCACTATTGGCTTTTGTACCGTTGTATTACTATCGAACCAACTGATTCCTGACCCACCGCAGAACGTTTCCTTTGTCAAGCAATGCAATGCCACTATGACGTTCACTGTGAATAGGTTCTATGGTGGGTCAGTAATCAATTGGTTCGATGGTACAGTCAAGGACTTTAATTCATAAGCCACCATGGAACCAATTCACAGTAAACGTCATAGTGACAACCCATTAATTATCAAGGGAAATCGTAATGATTTTTTCTTTGAAAAGGTTCTATGGTGGCTCATGAATTAAAGTCCCTGACCGTACATACTCGTTCTGTAAATACTCTTACGTACTATCGAACCAACTGATTCCTGACCCACTGCAGAACGTTGTCACAATAAACGTAATAAAGATTTCCTTTGTCAAGCAATGCAATGTCACTATGACATTCACTGTGAATAGGTTCTATTGTGGGTCAGGAATCAATTGGTTCGATGGTACATTGGACAGTGTGGTGTATAGATACATATCCTTAGTACCCTCACGGACAATGAAAAAGGTTCGGTTTCCATACAAAATTAGATGAAAATCGACTGTTCATAAATGTATTGGAGCCGCGTTAACGAAATATTGCGCTAAGAGAATATTATAACCTTTTTTTAGGACAAAAACATTACTATAATCTATTAGGTAAAATAAGTAAACAAAATAGGAATAATTTGTATTACACCATCAATAACGATCGATCATCAATAGCAGAGACCAGTAAACATAAGAATGTTTTCTATATAAACGTGCAACCCTCCAAAATGTGAGCTTCACAAAATTTTCTAAATTTCACAGTTATCGTATGACAGCGACATCAGTTTATACACAGTGCCATCTAATGAAGGTCACACATCGTCGTAGGAACGCCTGTTAAAAACGAGATTGTCTGTCATATTATTACTAGTCTCTGCCAATAGTTGGTATTTCTATTAGTAGCCTAGCTGAACCGCAACTCGTTAGTGCTAATTATTTCAGATACTCGTTATTAGGTTATTACCAATGTGACGAGATTCTAAATCTGTATAAATTAAAAATGCGGCATGCATTTTTTCTTTGAATGCCTGGCTGGACTGAACTGCAAAAGCTTATTTAACGACTCTCGATAGACTTTGCTTCTCCACTGCATTGATCATCATGTAAATGGTCCAGCGTGCACTTTATCATCCCAGGAAATAACATAATTGACTATCATTTATACCTGACAAAGTTAAGAAGATCAAGTTCCGCGAAATAGCAAACTGCGCTTATCATGAGCAAAATCAAAATAGCAATTTTTTTTTTGTAATAGAAATATTGTAGATTTCGACGTTTTTTACATACATACATATTCACACGCCTGTATTCCCATGAGGGGTAGGCAGAGCACATGGATTCAAAAATCCAGTGCCACGTCTATTAAATTCAGGGTAACCAGATGGTTAAATGTGATATTGCGGTGACAGGTTGCTAGCCCATCGCCCACAATACACTCACCCTTTCCCAGAGTCTTACAAAACCCACGGGAAGAAAGGGGGAGGTGCTTTTCTAACCCGGCACCACACGGGTAACGTTTTTTATAATAATCTAAATAAGCGGAAGCGTATTCAGCCAAGTTCAAAGAAAAATAGAGCTGGAGACGCAGCACCTGTGACAACTGTTTGTATATTTACATGAACGTTTCGAGCTATAAGTGCTTAGTTACATCACTCTCTCCGTTGGGTTACAGTTTGTAGGTTTCGGTCTTAGAAAGCTTCGAATATGCAAAAAAACAATTAATCGGCTACTGGCTTACATAGTTTGAAGCGGTCGGCTTTGCTTTGCATTCGCTATGGCCCTCTGTCCAAAAGTACAAGAAACCAACGACAAGGGCCAGATCTGACACTAGCCCACAGCAGTTCACAACCGGAACACCGGCGTCTCACCGAGCTGTCTCCGATCTGGTGTGCATGCCAGGACCCCGAGCACTTCGTTTTTTAATTCGTCCGTGCTAAAGCAACGCCGAACGCCACAACGAAGCCTACAATTGATATCCCAGTGAGTTTAACAATTCAAAAACTTCGTAGTCACGAATGACTCTCCTTCATTTCCTGCAAATAGGTATTATTAAACACTAAGCTAATAAGTAGTTATTACATGACTACATAATACACCAATTTATATGATATTACTATAATTTGTCAATAAATTTATTCACTTACATGATTATTGATTCACTCCATTTGACGCCTACATACATTCATACAAAAATAGTCTTTGTATAAAAGTATAGTTTGAAGCAACGATCAGATTGATTCGCGATAGTATTAATAAGCAAGCGAGCCGTTTTTATGACACGACAACGATCAGAGCAATGCGCTCCCACAAGTTACGGACGATGGGGAAAAGCCGCCGTGGTCAATTATAGCGAATTATAGATTTATAATTATCTGATTGTATTGAATGCAAGTTTCAACGCCGTATCAAAAATGTATCCATCTTTAATAATTTGTTATTTCATTTAACTTATTCAAACTAGTGTTCTACCACAAGTAAAAGTAGTGGGTATTTTAGTCTTGTTAACTGCGGCTTGTTAAACTGTGTGTAACGTGGCCTAAGGCTGCCAACTGGCATCACATATTACACCAGATATACCTAGCGATAAGGTGGCCGGTCGTTTAAAATAATAATACATTATTGGGACTGACATAATTTTGTTTATACAAATTACTATACAATTGGAACGGCACTTACAGTCCGGCCGCAACAATCTTAGATTTTAAACATCTTAATGCACTTAATTAAGTAAACCTACATATCAATCACTCTAACAGAGATCACACAAGCTTTACATTTTGATACAAAGCATATATTTCCAGTATTTTGTTAATGGATCCGCATTAATTTAGTTGCAGGCAGGCGGCGTCAGTCCGCCGGACATAAGCGGCAGGGGCAGTCTCCACAAGACGCGTCATAATCGACGAGTTGTTCAGATGTTTATGACCACTAATAAATGGAATGTCTTTTCAACCATTTTTAGTAATTATTTTACTGCAAGGTGACTCTTCGTGGCAACTCTAAAGCTGTTTCGGTTAGTTCTGACGTGTCTACGCCGCTGTACGTTACTTAGCACCTTGTGAATATCGAGTAAAAACTGTAACAACTGCAGGTGTGGTGTAGAGCCCGTCGGACGCGCAGGGACGGCCTGGCTGGCGGCACCGCGGCAACTCAGTCACACCTCTGCACGTGCGATTTACCACGAACACGTGTCGATGCCCCGTGAAAATAACCCACCTGTAGGCCTAGCACAGAAAGACGCACGAGTCGTTTCGCGCTCTGACACTTTCTGACGTTTCTAGTGAGACGGTGACAGGTATAGGCCATCTCACGCGCAATACTACTCGCGCCCTGTCGTGCTAAGCCGGCTGATAGACATCAATAACACACGCCTGAACTACGAACTGATGATATGGTCAAGACAAGCATTTTCTGAAAGGCTTTAAAATCGTTAACAAAAACAAACTGGCTGGACCTCCACAACATCGCCCGCACGGAATGCGCAGCCAATAAGCACTGAAGCGCACAAGTAGCCCAGCCGATGCGCGTCCAAACGACCACGACAGTAACCTCACGCGAGCTATTTTGATGCCGCAGGCTGACGAAGCCGCCTGTGCCCAACAATGCGTCTGGCCTTCCAGCCGAAGTTAGGGAAATGTCTACTCCGGCAGATAAGCTAGCTTGGCAAAACGAACATACAGTAAGTACCTAACCTAAGATATTTTACACAGTTGGTGAATATGCATGAAGAGTCATCATTTGGCTTGTGTAAACAGCCACAGACAGAAAAAAGCATAAGAAGAGGATATACTAGTTTCAAATGACATGGTTTTTCAAACTGTATTTTTGTTCTGACCAGTTAGTCTAGTCCAATGGTCCTTGATGCGTCTATACCATTTGTATTGTTGATTTCAGGCCCATAAATTTACCCATTTCCCTAAATGAACAATATAATGTCAACCATAAAATATACATTATTATATTAATATTAAAATTACATAAATAGGATTCCCAATTACTGATTACTGCCTATATGTGTAAACATTTTTAATAACATACAATTTGGCCACTCTATGTAATTTCGATATCGACTTGTCGAGTATGCCTAAATAAATCCAATTTGAGTTGATTTCAAGTGAACATACAATCAACTACTATACAATCAATAGATACAATTCAGAAATCATAATTAAAACACACACAATCGACTTTCTTACAACTATCATGTACTGATTCGAAGGAAAGTAGAAAAGCAAAATATTGTCCACGAATCTTTTTAAGGTAAATAATAATACTTAAAGTTAAAGGAATTTCTCGCCTCACTAATTAAGCACAGTCAGTACAGAGATTGTGACGGTGATCAACTCTATGGTAGCAGTTTGATTTGTGTTAGTGTTCGCGCGCACTCGCTCCCTAGCCGCGATGCTTTTTCTGTTAAAGTAGGGATTGCTCAACCATGATTTTTTCATAACCCGTTGGCGGCGGATACAAAAAGTTTTCGAGTATAATGTCCAGTATTGCGCCATCATCCACTGAAAATAAGAGATAGACAAATTTACATCACTGAAGATCGTAACAATGCAATATAAATTGATGTCAATATAAATGTCATGACAGTTGGTCACAGGTCATAGTCTTTTGTATTCGTATTATATGTACATTTTATTACAAACCGGCCAAACAAGAGTCGGGCTCTTACATGAAGCGTTTGTACCTAATTTTTAGTATCGATTTAGTAACTAATACTCCACATATTTTCTCCATAGTAAATAAGTAGCTTCTAAATTATGACTGAATCACATAAAAAAAGCTGAACTCAATGACAATACCTTAACTGTGTAGGTAGTTAAAACAATATAAACAATCTTGACATGTCTTTTTGTTGAATTACACAGTCTAAAAATGAAAATCGTTACATTATACAATTCAATTACAAAAGTAAATGTTTTTTCATACCTAAATTGTAAAATGTAAAGATTTCGATTTATAGTGTATGTTTAAATAAAAAGACACGTCAAGATTGTTTACATTGTTTTAACTACCTAAACAAACAAGGTATACAAAAAACCATATTTCTTGCATCACATGAAGCTTAACTTAAGTTAGGCCTTTCGTTTGCAACGCTTGTGCAATCTCTCGTGGGGGCCTATGGGCGGTGGGGACAGATAACCATTAGGTGCCTCACTTCCTCGTTAGACTTCGTTAACGTATAAAACTTACTATAGACATACATCACGCCTATAGTCCCAAATGGGGTAGGCAGAGCACACGATACGCTACATCGACAAAGCCATCACTTTTTCACGTTTCGTGGGCACTTTCAGAAATTCTTTAGGTTTTAAGTTGGCAAGTATAATAGGGACAGGTTGCTAGCCTGTCGCCTAAAATATACCTTAACCTATTTCCTAAGTCGCCTGAAGAAACGGAGAGATGTTATTATATACCCGACACCACACGGACAAACTTACCATAGAGTGCAGGATAAACTGTTCCTCTGATATTCCTAACCGGTATCTCCATGTTCTTGCCGTTGACGAAGAAGTTGAGCTCGACGTGGTCGTAGGCGATGCCGATGGTGTCGCCCTCGGCCGGCATGGCGGCGGCGGGCGCGGGCGCGGGCGCGGGCGCGGGCTCGGCGCCCAGCAGGTCCGCCACGGGCGACTCGCGCGGCGCCGCCGACAGGTGGTACAGCTCGGCGTTGGCGTGCCGCACCGTGCCGTCGCTGTTCAGGCACCACGACTCCTTGTCCACACCGCCTGCAATTGGCATTGATGATGGCTCATTACAGCTCTCAGCATAGGCCATCGACTTATTTAAATGGAGTACTTTAACTTAACATCGGGATATTATTGACCTACTCGATGCCGTTGAGGCCCGTTGGTGGCTTTCGGATTCTAAAAGATTTCAAAATAAATTCTGACCGAATTTTTCAATCTCGAGTTAGTTATTATCTTAATAATCAATATTATTAAACAATGCTGTAAATTCAATAATGGTACTGTAATAAAACAATAGTCACCTTCGCAAGGAAGCTATTATTTACACGTTTAACTAACGTAAACCTCGACGTAACATAAACCTATCAAGCCATAGCGTCATGGAGCAATAATGAAAATGAATCAATACGTCACATTAATTTCGTCGAAAATGTAGAGATGAAACATTTTTTTTCACATCAATCTTACTAAATAGTAGTGTATGTACTTCTCACTGACTCGGTACCTACTTCCGAAACTTCTAGAAAAGACTTGAGCACTTTGCGTCTAGACATTAACCGGGACTTTAACTTAAAACATGATACCTAATTTGATAAGTGATACCAGAATTATTACTTATTACTTTTTATGTCATTTTTACTTTTATTGCCGTTAGAAGATACGAGAATTTCAAAGACAATTTTATTTTTCTATATGTTTAAAGTCCTAACGTATATCCTTTGGCATTTTATTAAACTGTTTTCATAATTTGGTGGTTTAAGATATTTATTTCTCTCAAAAGAATACAGAATTCACTTACTGAGAAAAACACAAAATTACATAAACAGTGCATACGTACAAACAATACTTTTCATAGTTAATAGAGCATAAGTAATCAAGTCCGTTACGTCAGTGCGTCAGGAATAAGCCACTAAAATTGCGGGCAAAACATTTTGCAACGAGGGTAAGTCAACAGGAAATATGCGCCTGCAGAGCGTCATTCTTTGCTTTCGCTGGAACATGTTGTAAAGTTGTTTCAGTTAAATTCGCCATGCTTCTGATATTTGTAACTTTCGCTTGTGCAGACAATGTATATATTATTTGTGTACTTACATAAATATAACAGGTACATTTTTAGTGAATAACATCTTCAGTTTCCTCTGTCTCAACATAAACAACAGAATAATCATAATTGTTATTCTACTAATGACTCCTTAGAAAAGCAATGTCACAATATTGGCACACTAAATATTTATTTTGGCAGCACAACTGCATTTCTAACTACGGTTGCTCGTTTATGGGTGATTCATGGTTGTGCTAACGCCGAGACCAACAAGGCGCGCGTTGTGTCACGTGCCCCGCGGCGCTTCGCATTGACCCACAACTACATGTAGAATGATAATTACTTACATAGCTCGGCATTGGTTTCAAATTACAAAACATTTTTGAAAAGAAATTTTTGGAAAGTTCCTAAAACCTGATGCTCTTTCACGCAGTGCCTATTCTCAATATCAAAATAATTAAAAATATATAGTTACTATTAGCAGGAACTGGCCATTGAACTACATATTATGTATTTACCGTATATTCAATGTAATACGATATTAAACTTTACATAACAAAACAATTAAAAGCGAGGATGCGCGCAACAAACGTCAAAGTGCAAAGTATAGTGCTTGGACACATCCACCGCAACCAATGTAGGGATGTCCCATATAATTTATTTTCATGGGTAATATTACATTCATTCATCGCAGCTTGGCAGACCATGATTTAATTTATTTAGTCTATGAATTCCATAAGTTGGGGCTCCATAGGTTGGGTGTGCTGGGTTCCATAAGGTGTCATGATTTTCTTGTCTTCTAATCTAAGGAATTATTTTTCCTTTATTTGCAGCAAATATACCGCCTCAATTATAAAAATCCAATAGAAAAACAACTAGGTAACATCAAAACATAATTGTTTAAAATACAGAAGTAGGGTCAGCGTCAAAAGTAAGTGATAATTTTAGTATAGAATTTGACGTAACTCAGTACTAAAATTGTCAGTTACTTTTGACGCTGACTGTACCACAAAACGGTTCTGATAATATATGTAGTTACAAAACCTTCCATACCAATATTGCATATAAATATGAATACTTACTTAAGACATTTGACTAGACACACTCTAGATTAGTCTCCTCATCAAATGATAAAATTTATTCAAACATTCAAGGAGAATGTACAGACCAAAGTCTTTTTATGCTGACAATATGAGACCTACTTAATGAAATGTTGTTAAACTAAAAAACCGGCCAAAATTTCAGTATTTTTTGTTATAGCGGCAATAGGCATAATCTCTGAAAATTTCATTGGCCTAGCTCATATGGTTCTTGACATACAGCCTGGTGACAGACAAACAGGCGGACAGTCAGGCGGACAGTGAAGTCTCAGTAATAGGGTCTCATTTTCACTCTTTGGGTATGGAACCCTAAAAACCACCACCATTTAACCACCTTTTAGGGCCCATTTTAAAAAGCCTCGATGTGCTTTTTTAAAATGGTCTCTAAATGGTGGTTAAAATGGACAAAAATCTTAGTACAATTTACACCTTTTTCCAAAGAAATAACACTTGTTTGTTTGTCATAGTCAAGGGGGCACTTTTCAGGCATAATCATTTGTTAATGTTAACAAATAAAACAACATTAGTTTGATTTGTCCCGACATATGTAGTATTTATATAGTGAGTTTGGGTAGAAGTTTAAGGTTGGAGGCTTGAATTCAGAATCTGAATTTTGCAAAATCTGTTACTTTATTACTTTATTTGTTGAAGGAAAACATTGTGAGAAAACCGATGTACAAAGACGAAGTTACTCAATGTTGTGTTTGAAGCTATGGGCCCACATGGGAATTACACCTCACAAAGCAATACTAATTAAATATTTAAAGAAATATATTATACCATGCACTCTGTTGAGATCGGTTTCCCTGGTAGCCAGCCCAACAGCCCACACACCACCCTGCTGCAGCTTGACTTCAAAGTAGGCCTTGTTCTGCACGAGCGGTGCATTGCCGAGTGCGCAGCCCGAGCCACACACTCGCTGGCCGCCCTTCACCACCACCACTTCATGTCCTGGAATCCAACCCCAAATAGTTGTAACACTAAAAATTTGTTTGCATATTTATTAACCTTAGAATTTTCTTTTTTTTTTATTAAAAATTTGTCAAATTGTTAAATTCTCTTGACATAGCCAGTTAATTGCTCAGTACTTCAAAGTGGAGATTGTATCAGAAAAACTAGTTAGTCACAATATAAATGAGCAAATATGTTATATGAAAACTTCACCTTGTGAAAGCAACTTTACCAAGCTAATAATTACATCCAGAATGCTATATTTCAGTTTGGTATTAAATCAATAAAAAAATCAACTAAAGAGCTAAAATTATATTAGATACATGTCATGTAGGTACCTGATGCATAGGCAACTAAAAAAATTGTAATGTGACTGATGTTGATCAATGTTTTTCGAAATATTTTTTAAGGGTCTGCATTTTAACTATTATTATTACAACAACTACAACAACTAAATTGACATAGGATTTTCATTTATTTAATATAAGTTTAGACACTCTAATGGTACCTTTGAATTAACATTTCTTAACATTTTTGATAATAGTGCTCCTTTTCAGTGAAATATGAGTATCATGTATTTACATAGCTGATTCGCCTTTTATGTTATTTTATTTTATTACAAAGCTATTGAATGAACACTAGTATATTTTGCTGTTTGTTCAAATTTAGGACAAATTTTTAACAAAAAGGAATGTGTGACAAAAACCCACAAGCATATAAGTTAATTCGAAAATTCCTAAGCTGTTTGTAACATTTCTGTAGCTGCAGAAGAAATTAGAAAACAAAAATTAATTTCATACCCATGTGTAAAGTGTCCAGCTGAACCGGGTTTTCTTTGATGCGAATAGGGACACTCGGGGTTAGGGTAAACCCATTTAGGCATCCCTTAAGACAACAAAACATATTGACTTTCAATTCAATTACTTTACTGATCAATAAACTGTTCCTTAAAATAGATTATCGATGTTTTGCTGCATTTAATTTTATATCTAAACAATCGTCATCTTCTTTTTGACAACCCACGCAAGATCGATGACAGTTTGTTCCGTTTTTTCATTGCTTTGTGTTTAACGACAGTGACGTTCAAGTGAAGGATCAAAGTGAGTAACGGAACGTAATGAAGTTTTTTTTAACTACAAATCTACAAATCAAACACATAATTTGGAGGAGGACACTTTATAATTCAAGAACAAAAAATAGAATTGAATATGCGATGAATTGTTACTGCTTATAACTTTATTATTATTATAGCTATGTTAGACATACATGACACATGTTCCCTTGTAGTAAATTTTGACGGTGAGAGTTAAAAATGGCATACGTTTAGTTTTTGCCATTGGTTTTTGCCTTGGTTTTGGCATTCAAAGACAGGTTAAAAATATAATTAATTGTGTTGGCGGGAATTTGAATTCATGTCCACGGCCACAGAATAAGTAAAACAGTTCTAAGTAATAAATTAATGCCTAGGCGCTGTAAGCACAGGCTGTAACAACTCGTAGCGATAAACGATAAGATAAATAAAATAAGAAATAAATACATATTAATAAAATCTTTTTAATTTATTTGTCTCCTTATTGGCATAATAACAGTAACAGGTGGACACTCGACATAAAATACTAAAACTTAACTAAATCAAGAAATAATCTGTAAACATTAAATAACCAAAACTAAATATTTACAACTAATCTAAAGCCTCCCTTGCAGCCACCTGGCTCAGAGTTCCCCATAATACCAGCCGCATTACCCCGCTGAATGGCAATGGAGACCTGTTGAACCAGGTACGAGCCAGACAAAATTAAATAGTGAACTAGAGAAATTACTTAGCTAACTACTTAGGTTTCTTACCATAATATTTTTAATATGTCGAATGGCGGCTGTGGGCACACTGGGCACAGTCGAATCGAGCGCGCCTTTGGACCAGCAATAGCTCGTGAATGTACCTACTGTTCCCACCCAGCTATGCTCTCAGTTTGCTTTTTAAACACTTTGTAAAGATTTTCTTACATTTGAGGTAATTAATAACTACAATAATAATTATTAATTAAATACAATAATATTGTACAAACATGGTTAAGTTGAGACACATTTAAAGCAATCTAAAGAGAAATTATCAAGTGGGGAAGAGAAAGTAAGCAGGTATTGACATTTTGGTTAAACTCGATCATTACTTCAATCGTTTGCCGCGGTAGATCCGAAACTCGTTAACCTTAAACTTGACCTGCCCGCCTGTTCGCAAAAGTCATACACAATTTTTCCTTATAGGTATTGAAAACCACTATAGGTTTTCAAAATTGTGTACGTCATCAAAATCTGCTTGTTCTGTTGGAGACTAACACATACCTAAGCACTTAGCTAAGTAGGTATTGTTTTGTATTTTTCCTCGCACTAGTCGTATCTTTAAGATAGTTTTATCAGAGATAGGTATATTGTACAATTACCTTGTGAGTTTCTCGATTACGCAGCTCGTCAGGGTAGTTACCTACTTGGGTTTTTGGCGGGTTTTACAAGGATAATTATAGTATGATAATGAATACCTAACATATGCTTAAGCCGGTAGGTAGATATTTAGCTATTTTTTCGTTAGTTTAATTTCAGAAACAGATGTTTTACAACAGTACCTCCACGAAATACAATTAATTATTTAACTTCATGTTGTTATAAAGTAGGTACCTACGTTATGTCAAAACCGCCATTCTTCTAAATGGTTGTTTCAGAAAGCGCAAAATACAAAGTTTTCTAACAAAATATAACGTATAAATATTTTTCGTAATGTTATCGTAGGCGTTGCGACAGGTGGGACCAGGTGGAATACATCTCACGGGCTGCTGGTTCCTGGCTAATTTGGAGAATCTCTCTGGTGGTCATCCTTGCGCTGCGCAAGGAGCGCGGGGTGCTGTTCGGGGCTCTGCCCCTCTCGGCGGGTGCTAGCGCTGGCCACAACGGCACAACGGTGGCCAGAGATCGCTGATATATATGAGTCCCACCTAAGAGAATACCGAATGAAAGGTACTTAATATTGGAAGGAATCCTGTGAGTTGATACTATACTATTTACCTACTGATTTGCTTTTGCCTCGGGGGTGCCCTTTTTTAAATATACCTAGTCTAATTTTTAAGTTAGTTATTATTTTAGTTACTTACTTATTTTGTTTTTGGTATTGCGTAATGTTATATTTTTAAATAAATACTAATTATATACTTTTTGCTACATACCTACCTACTTATCATACATACAATCACGCCTGTGTTCCCAAATGGGGTAGGCAGAACACACGAAACGTGACAGACAAAACCATGATTATGACTAGGTATACACGCTTTGCAGCCACTTCTAGCATAGTTTTAGGTTTGCGAAGATGGAAAAGGCAGAATACTTAGTGTCAGGTTGCTAGCCTGTAGCCTGTCGCCTAAAGCATATTGTTTCCTAACCTGTGGTCCGCGGACCCCTGGGGGTCCGCGAGCATATGTTTGGGGGTCCGCGGTCCCATACGCATATATCTTACTTAGAGCATTAACAAAAATAAATAAATTAAATACGCCAAATATCTCGTAATTGGGTCAATCAACTTTTTCTTGTCCCGAACAAAGATTTTTTCTAAAAAAAAAATTGGAATATCTTATACTTTTACGCTTTTACTGGGTAGAGTTTTTATTAAAGTTTGGTTTTTCAATACGAGACGCGAACTTTTATTGGTATTTTAATGCTTTTTGTAGTTCTAAAGCAAGGTATGGCTTGATTTATGTCCCCTGGGTAACATTGCATAAATCAAATAAAACTGCATAAAATCAAAAAAATAAATAATGTATTAGATAAATAAACAAAAACTTTGAACTCCTACAATGTTAAACAAAGTAAAATCCTTTCCATTTTTTGACAATGATGACAAATTGTGTCTCCT
Organism: Adoxophyes honmai; assembly: GCA_005406045.1. Taxonomy (NCBI): domain Eukaryota; kingdom Metazoa; phylum Arthropoda; class Insecta; order Lepidoptera; family Tortricidae; genus Adoxophyes; species Adoxophyes honmai. The sequence continues at coordinate 75,381 of BHDV01005367.1, forward strand.
GAGTCACTGATGACAAAAACTAGTTTTCTTTTTTTAATATTTTCTATATTACTCACAAAAACTAAGTATTTCCGGAAATTATGTTAACTTAATCTAACGACGATTGTAAATTAAAAGAATAATTGTAACTTTATCTCTTCTTTAAGGAGTTATAGCAAATAATAAACATATTTTTTTGGGGGACATCATGGTTTTTCCAGAGACAAAATCGGTGACTCAAGAGACAATTTTTGCTTCATCGCGTGATTTTTTGTTTTTGATCTTGTTTGTAGTACTCTAATGATGTTTAATGGAACAAACAAAGACAGTTTTTTGAAAAAATTTAAACAACAAGAGAGACGTTCAGTCAGGCTAGTGTAGAAAACATCAAAAGCGAAACAATAAAATTTTGCCGTATATCGCCAAGTATATCTAAGCAAAGTATTATAGAAACAATTGAATACGTCCCAAAATAGTACAAAATGCATTGCATCATATTTAAGTGCTGTAATCAGAAATTAACTAATAAATGTCTCTGGAGTCACCATTTTTGTCTCTTGAGTCACCGGAAAAGTGACTCTGGGGACCAGTCAGCTAAGAGACAATCAAGGAATAAACGTAAATTTGCGGAACGTTTGCAAAAATACCTAACTTAAATATGTTGCTATAGAATATTAGACCCAAAAGCCATACTTAAAATCCGCAAAACACTTACAAAATATCGTAGTTAGCTAGCGGACAGACAATAAAAACACCCAGCCCCTCTTCGCGGTCCGGATGAAATGGCCGAGAATACTGAAGACTAACGTGCTGGCGGCCCATGGCATATGGTTTCCAGATCGGTTTCCTATTGCCTAAGCGCATAAAGCGCCTTAAGCTTGACGACTTTTTGTAGTTTTTGTACGGTGAGTTAGGGGACTTGAATACGTTCAATGTTTTAGGGACACGTGAAAACATTTTTTTGTAGAGAAATCTATTAAAGCTAGCCAAAATTATACCATTGTGTATGAAAGTAGACACATATACCTATTCAATTATGTCTTAAAATTAAAGTGTGTAGAATAGTTTTTTGTTTTGCTATGTAAAAAAGCATCATCAACTAACGTTGGGGACATACTTTTTTGTATGGGAAGTCAAAGTAGTCCCCTGGGAAACCAAAAAAAAACAACAAATTTATAACTATTTCTTGTTTTATATGATGTTACTAGTTTAATTATTCACTTAGTTAGTTGTACCGTCCGCTTTAATTAACTGGTTTGGGATAATTTAATCGTTATGATTTTTTCTTTCTGCGGGACACCATTTGACAAAGAATAGTTGATCGACCCAATTATTACGCTTACTGAGCAACGCAAGCGCGCCGGGAACAGTTTCTGACTTAGTTCCAAAAAAGCAGCACCAACCTTCTCATTAATATTTTTTCGCTTATTTTAAATAAATAAATGTTTTTCTACGAAAAAGTTTGTTTTTTCACTCAGGGGTCCTTGGCATTATGCTTGATTTCCTTGGGGACCGCGGCTGAAAAAGGTTAGGAACCGCTGGCCTAAAGCATATCTACCTAAATCTATTTCCTTAGTCGCCTCTTACGACATCCACGGAAGAAATGGAGAGGTTGATATTCTATCCCAACACCATTTTACTGAGCCCGTGATATGGCGGGGTAGTTCCCATCTTCCAACCTTACCCACCTCCATGTCTATAGGTACAAAAGTAAGTAAGTAGGTGGGATAGTTTGAAATCTGGGAATTATTTGTTGACATTCGACCAAAATTTTTGTAATTTTCATAGTAAAATGTGTGACTTGGAGGAGTGGGATCTAAAATTCCCAAAGGACAATGGGCTGTATGGACACTGTCCCCACGCACCAACAGAAACGAAACATGTCTCATTGAGTAGAACTTGGCAAACTGATGATTTTTTAGTATGACGAGGATCGCCCTATGTATGGGGTTTTCTAGGAAAACCGTGTCTTTTTTACATATTTCATTGAAAGTTACGGGGAGAAGGTTGAAGAAATATTATGTTACTAACAATAATACTTTACAAATATATATTTAGGACAGAAATCTTTGATATTCTTTAATAGTTTTGGCTAAAAATATTATTTCCGTCCTAAATATATATTTAGCTACCGCTACCACGTGTTTCGTTTCGAACATGGACGGATAGGCGAGGGATCTTAAAAAAAAAATGTAAGAGAATAATTCTGAAAGTGCATAAGTGACGATTATCCTACATAGATGGAAGGAAAACGAAGCTCTACCCATACCCACTCTAAAACCTCTGCAGCGACCCTAGCGCCACCTATCTTCCGGTAGTAGAACTTCTTTCAGAAACATATCATCAACTGTCAGATTGTTCTACATTGCGCTAGTAAAGTTTCGAAGATCGGTTGCATAAATATAACTTCCAACTTTCTTCGTGTGGATTACGGTCCCCAGGCATAACCTCTGCTTGGAGAGAGACCTTACTTCCCATCTCGCACCTTGCTCCAGCCGGGTAAATACACGTTACGTATTGCAATGACCATAGACAATCATCTACGGACCCAGATCCAGGTTAGAATGCATGTACTAAAGACCCACATAGCAAAAAATGCTAAGTACCTATTTTACCTACCTACAGATTTCAGGTGTCTCCTTGGGATAGCAGGCTACCTACCTACCTATCTTAAGTTTGATTTGAATCCTCCCCTCCCCCATATTATCTTTTAAATAATCATATTTTTTTGAATTAGTAATGAGAATGTGGTTCGAAACCCTTGGTGCCTGAGTCCTAATCGCTCTTGGCCCATAATATTTGTCTAAAGTGACTGATAATGTTTATCGATGTCGAGTGCCAAATTATTCGTTGCGTGCGTACCTAATAAAAGGCATTAACATACGACGAGTGGAGTTTAAGAAATGATCCTGTAAAGGAAAGGCGAATTTCATAATGAATCACGAGTATTTTAATGTTTAATTTTGTACATTCACATACATTACGTGTGTTGCAGGGTTAGAATAGCACCACCCCCTTTCTTCCCGTGGGTGTCGTAAGAGTCGACTCTGGGAAAGGGTTAGTGTATTGTGGGTGATGGGCTAGCAACCTGTCACTGCAATATCACGTTTAATCATGGTTAAGTACCCTGAAATTGCTAAACGTGGCACTAGATTTTTGAATTCATGTGCTCTGCCTACCCCTCTTGGTAATAGTATAGGCGTGAGAATATATGTATATGTATATGTAGATGTATGCAGATACATTACATAAATTCATCTAAGTACCTACACCCAAAATACATAGACCGGCTAAAACGGAATTTTACAAGCAACTGTACATCGGCGATGGCGTCACGCAAGCGCCGCCAGATACGCGCGCCAATTATTTGTTTGAAATTGAAATTGTTTACCTTCCACCCTTCCTTACCTGCAACCTTCATGCTGACACTTCATTACCCTGCTTGCACATAGGTGCATAGCAGAGAACTTACCTTAAGTTCTGATTCATCAATCCTCTTAAAAGATACCTAAGTACCTACCTTAAATAATAGAGTATCAAAGCAGCTTTAAGGCTAGATCGGCCATTTATTTAAATGGCATTTTTGTGCGCTTTGCAATAAGTACTCACCTACTCGGTAGGTAAGTAAGAACCTACATAATTGTTTAAACACGATTACTGGGTTATGTTTTTTATTAGGTGTACCGATTCGGTATTTTTTGCAGACTTGAAGCCACGAAAAACTATGCAATCTAATATTTGTGAATCCACTTATGCTAACACACTGTGTACCGCGTTAATTGAGAAAACCACTAATCATTTTAAAAACAAATACAGTACGTTTAAGGTGATACGAACCTACAGTGCCTCACCACTTACCTAATTGGTTAACGATTTTACGAGAATGGAGACACTATTGATAAACCTGTGACAGGAGCAGCATTTGAAACCATTACGTTACGTAAATTTATCCTTAGGTTAAGTCGAATCCTCACCGTAAAGTGATTGCTTCCTGAAATGCAAATTAACTTCGTTAATTCAAGTTCAATTAATATTCACCTTCAGCGGAGATTCAAGTAAGTAGGTAGGCAGGTATTGGATATTTAGCACATATTGACTCTGTCTTTGTTTAATCACTGACAGATGTTTGTTCTAAGCTCGATTCCTATATTTATCGTTATAATTAATTAGATTATGTAAGTGGTCTGTTGAGGTAAGTACATTCTCTATAAAATTTCGGTAGGTACAGATTGTTTAAAATGCTTACGACTTGAAAAAACAACTTGACAGATAGACAGGCACACATACATAACGGACCACAAAGGTATATAATTCCCATCTTTCATTTAAAAGTCAGGAACCCTGAAAAATAAAAATTATATTTATTTTTTCAAAAAGGGTTAGGTAACAAGGTTATATTAACATTAAGTACCTATAAACTTCGAAGTTGCATGCATTACCAGGTCATGTGGGAATTGTGGGATATCGCACGGATTTAAACAGGCCCCTTGTGGTGCCGGGTTAGAATAGCACCTCCCCCTTTCTTCCCGTGGGTGTCGTAACAGTCGACTCTGGGAAAGGGTTAGTGTATTGTGGGCGATGGGCTAGTAACCTGTCACTGCAATATCACATTTAACCATCTGGTCACCCTGAAATTGCTAAACGTGGCACTGGATTTTTGAATTCATGTGCTGTGCCTACCCCTCTTGGGAATACAGGCGTGAGAAAATGTATGTGTGTTAAACAGGTACTTAAGGATATATAAAAAAAAGGTTGTGTTACTTGTGTTTTTCTTTGATCGTGTTTTGAAATTAACCAGTCGATGAGAAATATGACTAAGTAGATACAAGTTCCTATTTTTTATTTTCTTTAGAAGAACCGAAATAGAGGGAATCTGTTTTATTGCTGAAATAATAATTAAGCTGTTGCCAACTTCTGAACTTGCTGGGTTTGTAGATTTTAACTAAGTATATTGAATTATGGGGAAAATACACCACCCCCTATCTTCTATTCTTCTTCTAATCTAATAATCTGAAATTGGTATACTTACAATAAGTAGAGGTTCTTGCAAAGTTTACATAAAAGTAAAGTTAAGTAGACTACGGTATAATCGTGGTCTAATTTTTGAGATATAGGGAGATAACTAAGGATTCTAAATAATTTGTTAGGTAGGTATAACGGATTAAAATAGTTAACAAGTACCTACAGGATATTTGCTGCTTCGTGACAGTGAAACAATGTCATCTTTATTATAGTTCTCAGAACATCAGTCGAGTAGGCCGCCACAACTCCGAAATCTACCGAGAATTGTGCGCCCGTGATCAGCGGGGGCGCGGCGGAGAGAGCTCCGGCACTCTTGACTCACGCGCCGCGACGCCGCGATGCCGCGAGCTGAACGATGCCTCTCCGTCTGGCCCGCGCCGCACACGGAACCGTTGTTTTGCGTCATGCTAGCCATAAACAGAATACATTATAAAATACGTTAAAAAACACTATCTGATGTAACGCGCCATTGAGCATTCATCGCGAGCTTTATGAGTCTTATTGACTGTGGCTATTACCAAACAATAGTAAAAACACAGAAAAGTATTTTCTATTGCTATGAGCAATTACATTCTTTCACCGTGTCGTGTTGGGCTTCCAATTTACACCTCTCCATTTCTTTCGCGGATATCTAATAGGCGACTAAGGAAGTAGGTCAAGTTATGAGGCCTATAATTTTGCTAAAAGTGCGTACGAAACGTAAAATAGTCATTGTTAGTACCTATGTATAGTTTAGTGACTTCTGCGTGCCCCATTAGGAAATAGGTACAGGCATGTTACATACAAGTGATCAAAAAGTTTAATGGAAAATCTATTTTATTTTGTACTAGCTTTCCGCCCGCGACTTCGTTCACGTAAATTTCGGATTTTGGGGTCGTAGGTTTCTAAGTGAGTTTTCCTCTTCATAATATTAGTGTAGATGTAGATATCTAAACCCAAATATTTTACGGAATCATCTTTTTTTTCAAATCAAAATTATAGCCTATGTGGATAATGTGGCTTTCGAATGGTGCAAGAATTTTTAAAAACGGTCCAGTAGTTACTGAGCCTATTCATTACAACCAAACAAACAAACAAACAAACAAACAAACAAACAAACAAAGTTTTCCTCTTTATAATATTAATGTACATCACATCCATTTAGAAGATTTTAGATACTAGTATCCCACAAGGTGACATGAATTACGCTTTGCAAAAAATGAATGTCCTGGTTGTTTGTAATTATTGAAAACTTCGCATTTTCGTCTATTGCATCCACAGCTCCGTTCTCATAGGTACTTGAAGTGAAGTAGGTTTTAAGCAGTAAACACGCGGACGTGAGGAACTCAGTGATGAAACATTTTTAAATCTTGTTTCCCATCAACGACAGGAACTATACTTACTACATTTTCATCCTTATTATCTATGGTAAATCAATAATTCTGTATGGCCGAAAATCAGCGAGGTCGGGTCTCACGTGACGCCGCAGCGCCGGCGCGTGGAGAGCCGCACGCAGCGCCCGCGCCGCCGCTCCGATTTGTTTCAAACTCTACCACGCACTGCCACGTAGGTACTTACCTACTTACCCATTCGATTTGTCCTGTCAACATCTGAATATTCGTATACTTATTTTAGACGGACGTATTAGTATATCATAGAGGATAGAACCTATAGAGAAACAATGTTCGCAACCCCGGTCCGCAAATAGTTTGTTGATTTCAACATACTAAACGTCACCGTCACTGTCACAGAAACTGTACAGAGCCAACCGTAGAGAAAAAGGCACTAGCGTTACGCGCGATCTTGGACCGGCCAATAAGAGCACAGCGATCACTTCAATTGTTTTGCAGAATAATTTCCGAACAACCAAGATGACATTAGTACTCTATAGGTTCTATCCTCAATGTAGTATATTTACCGACATGATTATACATTTAAAATGAAATATGTACAATTAGAACAGACAGTCATGCGAATGAGAATCCACGTTCTATATTATAACTACCCGTAGGTACTTAATTAACAACTTTGAACCTGAAACTATTGTGATACTCACTCATAATTACACGGAAAAGTCACTTAAATAGAATTTAGCTCGACATGGTACGGGCTCGTTCGTAGCCCTTCATCTTGGACCCGCGGTGGATGCTGATACAAATTCATAATACATCTAGGTACATAAAGTATTAGGTGTACGTGTGTTGTGGTTGTGTTGCAGCTATGAAATAAGCATATTTAATCTTATATTAAGTATTATCGAAGCTCTAAACTTACTGACAAAAGTAATCGAGAAGAGTGTTTTTCAGTTTGTAAAAAATTCACAGCTAAATACCTACAATACCTACATTAGTAATGTTTGAATAAAAGTTGAAGATAAAGGCAAGAAATACAACCAATACATGATGAATTATTTGATTCACCAACCAACATATATTATGCCTTTTGGCGAAAAAATTACAAATCTTAGTTTTATACTGTGTAATTGTTCAATTAAATTAAATACATAGGTATACATAACCATAATCACAAGCAAGGGCATACATTTTATATGCCTTACCAAGACGTTCAAAATATCTAGCTGTAGGTAAATCACTAGGTATTGCAGGATTTTTACAGATAGTCATAACTTCTTCACAAATATCCATCGGTAAACTTTCTTACTAATGCAAGTATGCAGGACCTCTAGCTTCCTGTATCTATATCTATACTAATATACATATAAAGCTGGAGAGTTTGTTTGTTTGTTTGTTTGTTTGTTTGTTTGTTTGAACGCGCTAATCTCAGGAACTACCTACTGGCTCGAATTGAAAAATTCTTTTTGTGTTGGATAGACCTTTTATCAAGGAAGGCTATAGGTTATAAAACATCACGCTGCGACCAATAGAAGCGAAGAAATAGTGGAAAGTGTGGAAAAAAGCGGAGGAAATTGATCACTATTGGGATCAGTGGACGCGGACGGAGTGGCGGGCACAGCTAGTATTCTAATAAAATAGTTTTGGGTGAAATTTCAAACGTCATTAAAAGTATAAAAATTTGATACACTAAGTAGGTAAATCTTTAACCGCTTAACTATTATGTACCTACCTATCCTTTTACCATTTAAAAACATTTTTTTCCAAAAAACAGTCTTTCGGACCTACAGTGTAGGTATACACAACAAGGATTTATAATCTAAATAGGAGCAGATAATTAGTATGCAAAAAATATTTGTCAGGTTTTCCCAAAGTTTTCATTCATTGTATGCGAGGGTGCGCGCGCGCTGAGTGTGCGCTGCGCGTATTTCCACCATATAAAACGTCTGCGCCGCGCTCTCTCGGCAGTTTGTGACGGATTCACGAGGTAGACGCACCGTGCGACGCAGTGAGTACTTACCTCCATACTATTACTCGTACGTAAAACTGACGCGATCAATGCTTTTGTTTTGCTTAACTACCAGCGGCACCATGAGGATATATGTCTATTTAGAAACAACTCAGCTTTTCACAAAGACGCACTTAACTAGGTACTTAAAGGTTTTTTCTTAGTTTTCGGTATGGACCATTTCTTTTTATTGCAATGTTTATCCCAAATCAAAAAGAATACGACTTATGTATAAGTACCTACACAAATCTACGCAGTTCGCCTGGTTAAACTTACCCATTTTGGGGGTCTTTAAACTATTTGGTACGTCTCCTAAACAACAAGCCTAATATATAATACGAAGCAGAAATATACCGGATCTATAAAATCCATGAAAAATGAGGCGGCATCAACGACTGTTGTCTGTGTTATTAATGTGTTATTAATTCTTTTGGTTTTTATCTAACAGCTGTGCCGTTACAAAATATTGCTGCGAAGGTTTTTTTTATTAACTAAAGATGGGATGCGAGTTGACACTACGTTCATTTAAATTTTATACAAATAAAGCAAGATCTGAGTGACCCCGAAGGTCATGGGTGGAATGAACCTCTCCAGGACAAGGTCACTTTCTAAACGTTCCGGGACCGGTCTGGGTCCCGGCCCCCGTCCGGGCCAACCGGCATATTTTCAAAGAAAGTTAACACGGCTCCGGCGACAAGGCCCTCGCAGCCCCTTAATCGCCCGCTGTCGATCATGTATTGTATGATTATGAGGTCGTCAAAAGTCATACTACAGACACGGGCCCATTTTTTTTTGTTTACGTAATTATTTATTTTTTCTATCTGCTGTCTGTTTATACTTACTTATACAAAACGTCAGTGAATAAACCTGACATTTCTAGCTACATTATTCAACGTAGTCTCTTATAAATGCATAATTAATGTCCTATCCGATATTGACCAGCTGCCTTAACTTTAAAAATGTCAAACTCGTTTCGTGGACATTGCGCCGGGCTCAGCACTAGCCGGTGCCGAGCCTTAAGCCGGCGGGCAGGATTTTTATTTTACACATGTAAATTTAGATCCGATCCTGCGTGCTTTGATTTTGAGACAACTCGCTGCTATTAATAACTTATCAATTTGTTCCAGTGTAAAGCTTAGCTTAGCTTTCCATGAGTTTACAGTGACCGTACACGCTAACGGCGGCGAGGACCATTTAACATTAAACATTTAGATATTTTTTAACCAAATCTGTACCTCCTTGATTCATGCCTAAACATTCGTATATCTCTATATTTCAAACTTGCGCAGCTCCTTTTATACTTAATCTAATTATACATAGTTAGAATTTTCTCCGATCTAAACTACACCTTATGACAATTAAACATAACTTAATTTCCGATTTTGATACTGATTTGATCTGTGCTCTGAATGATAGTCGCAGAAATTGAACATTCGTTTTTGACAGTCTTAAAAATATGATCGCATCGCATTATAACGTTAAACTCAACCATTATGTTTTATTTCTAGCTGGAAACAGTAACATGGCCAACTTCAGAATCTAAACATTAAATTCCCACAACTTTACCTGCAAAGTAACTAATAAGTACCAGTAAATCTCTATTATTTATAATCGAAATAAATACGTTATACTTTGTTCCTAATCGGAGTGTCCTTTCCAGAAAATGCAGAAAATGTTGGTACTATTGGTGGCGCTGGCGGCGGCGGCGCGCGCGCAGTTCCCCAACGGCCGCATCCTGGAGCCGCCGGTGCCGTCGCAGTGCGTGCAGCGCGTCGTCCACGAGAGATATGCTGACAGTTAGTCACTTTCATTTCACACAATTGTTTATCTTTATCTAGCAGTGCTGCTTGCACGCTAGCGACCACGGCAAGAACCTCAAACACCCATCCCTTAGGTACCTACTTACCTAACTTAGGTAGACGTTGAACGCTGCAGTATAGAAAGGAAATATAAAATTACTATGGAAGTATGTATCCAAACGTACAATTTTTTTTTTGGTAATTGTAACGTAAGAGTCGAAATTGGGTCAATCCTCGTTCAGTCAGTATGCGAGTATGTACCTAGGTAGGTTTTTTTTTTCAAGAAGTAGATATAACTTTTTGACGGCCGGATAGCCCAGCGGTTAGAGAACCTGACTGTGAAGTTTAAGGTTCCGGGTTCGATCCCCGGTTGGGGCAGATGTTTGTATGATAAATACGAATGTTTGCTTTCGAGTCTTGGATGTTTATCTATATAATAAGTAAATTTATCCGTTTTCTAGTACCCATAACACAGGCATTAAATTGCCTACTTTGGGACTAGGTGATTGGTGTAAATATTGTCCAGTGATATCTATTTATTTAACTACGGTCATTGTAGCATCGCAAGGGAAATCATAACGAATTTTCCTTTGAATTTAAGTCCTCGGCCATACCTATCTGTTGTCAGAAGTGTGAATTTGTAAATTTTATACCTTGGCTAAAAATTATTAGGTACGATCAGCTTAGTACAGCTTCAGCTTTACATATTTTCAATACCTACTTGCTAATGAGCTGATTGTCTTGTTATTCTTGTGAACAAAAGCGCCTTGAACGGTGTCCGACCTAAGATGCAACTTTCTGAACTATTCAATGCAACAGCGACCTGCGTAATTGTGTACTAAGTATATGCATTAACCCATTAACCTATGGTTCAAGTCCTAGTGTGCCATGACATGATGGCACCACCATAGCGTTGCGATAACAACTCTTGTGTACGAAATTTGAAAAATATTTAAAAAACGGCCTCTGCAGTATTTTCTGTATAAATACGTTGTACATAAATGCTCTGCTAAAGCTAGTACTCTTACTTTGATTGAAGATACTTATTTAATGGGTAGGGATATCACAAATTATTATTTTTAATACCTACTGTTACGGTACCCGACCATTTGTGGCGACCAACTGTAACAAATGCGGTTGGTCATAAATTTATTGGTTCGATTGTACCAATAATGCACAACAGAACAAAGTTTTACAACTCTCGCTGAACGAGATTAATTAGGACCCGCAGTCAGCAACAATAATTAATAGATCACTAAATAAGTATAAAAAACGCTTGTTAATGTTTTTTTATTAGCACCAATGTTATTCACCCCTATCTACCACTGAACAACGACTAAAAGCAACAGTAGATCTCTCGGGCTATTTCAACAATATACCTACCTACTCAAAGTCTACGCAGCATGGTAGGGATTTTCTTGTGAACAGGTTCTTGTTTATTATTATTATTATATTAGACTTATAGGTAAATGGGTACCCAATTATTAAAATAATGTAAATGATCTGAGATAAATTTCAAAAATATACTTTGAATGAGTGAGTTTTGTCAGAATACTTACCTTATACTTACCAGAGATTTTGTCAAATTTATATTGATTTTTTTTCTTTCTAATCTACTTATCCTTTTATATCCACAGCTTTTGCAATTATTTTAGCTACGTACGAGGACACTTATAAATCCAGTAGGAGTTTTTTGAATTGCTGCCTAAGTAGTATCGCATCATGGATTAAGGCGCAGCGCAGACGTCAGTTTTGTGCGATCGAGTCTGCGCAGCCATAAATTGCCTGAATGGCGCGGTGACAGCTTCCAGGAATTTCCATTCAGAGTTTCGTGGAAATGTCAGCGCACCATTCAGACAATTTATTGCTCCACAGACTCGATCGTACAAAACACTGTCGTCTGCGCAGCGCCTAAGAAGTAGGTATAAAAGAATATCGGCGACAGGATACGAGCTTAATTTTTTGTCAACCTATATTTCATGTCTTTCGAAGGAAATAGCCGGAATTCTTCTGATAAGGGAGCCCAAGCAAACAGTCCCTTTGCTTAGAAATGACGATAACAAAGAATGTCGGGTTTACGATGACGTTGCGACTAGAATATGTGAAATAATTACAGATTGTGTTTTACGGATGAATACTTACACTCATTTAGGTACATTACGCACTGGAAACATTATTGTGAAAGTGGTAGGTACACGTTTATATGTACATACGTAGTAACATAAGAGTGCCAAAGATCTCGCAATTAGGCCTATAGACAATAGCCATATCGAGAATGCAGTTTCATCTTTCTTTTTACAATATCGAAAGCAGCTGTTTTCTACCATGTATTCCTTTTCCCGTAACGCTTCCCACGCTTGATTGTATTTGAAATACAATTACTCAAACAATTAAAACGATGCGATTCAGGTAATAGTTCTAATAGCAAGTGTAATAGGAACTGTAAGTTACATGCTATGTTCGTCACTAATTGACTTTATCAGCATGAAGTAGAGATCTAATAGTGATGAACATTTTTTGAATCCCCGTGTCTACAAACTATGAAATTTGGTTTGAATCCCTTTTATAGTACGTTTAACTTAAAATTTAAAAGCGCTAATAACGTTAACTTCCATGTTTTATTTAATAAAATCTTATAGGTACTTGAAAGCATAGATTGACTTTGACAATCTCCACTCCATACGAAAATACGTTTCCCCAAAATGCAAGCTAAACTAGATGGCGCTCTAAAACGGGGTGTAAGTTTCATAGTAATTGTATGACAGTCAGCCCGCTTAAGCTAAGCGTCCACAGGTCCGCATCGCACGCATCGGACGCATCGCATTCAATCATTTATATATGGCGAAATGCGATGCGTACCATGCGGACAGGTGGACGCACTTGTATGAGTTTCTATACAAAGAATACTACAATCCGTTGCGTGGGATACGTCCGATGCCGATGCGTACGATACCGACAAGTGGACGCTTAGCATTATACGGCAATCTCTGATGACTCTCATACTTACTTAGGAGGACCATCCGTTAGTACGGACATAGACAACCTTTGTAATATCTAGTCTCTAACAATACAAGAGTTGAAAGACGTTCTATCTCCTTTACCACAATTAATGGATGTGTGACACCACCGCGAGTCCGGCAAATAAAACGGTCCGTTGTCCGGTGACGGTTATGGTTGACGTCTACAAGAGTCTTTACTTACGTAAGTAGGGACGCAGCTATCTGCTAAAGAGAGAAATGAGTATTGCTATCTCATTCTAGCTTATAGCTGTGTCCCTACTTACGTAAGTAAAACTTACAAGTGTAATGCTGGCCTTAGCACGACAGGACGCGAGTAGAGATACGCGCGACATAGACTATACCTGTCACTGTCTAACTGGAGACGTCAAAAAGTGACGGGAAGACTATCCCGCGCGCGACGCGACTAGAGTGTGTTGTCGTGCTAAGCCTACTGCACGTGTTCACAGATAAAGGATACTTCTTCTCGTGGCGGGAGCCGGCGCTGCGCGGCGTGGAGGAGGACTGGCTCAGCGCGCGCAACTACTGCCGCCAGCGCTGCATGGACCTCGTGTCGCTGGAGACCAGCAACGAGAACGAGTGGGTCAAGACGCGCATCGTGCAGGACAAGGTGAGGCTCCCGGACTAATACCCGCCACGCTTCAAGCACTGCCTCATACACAGATCCTTGTACGTGCAGGTAGGTCACTTCAACAAGTTTCCTAGCACTCATCCTTGACCTGTGTGATCACCTACGCCGTTACGAGCAAACGTAGAGAATTAGCAAAACGTTCACGCGCGTCAGTTTGAATAGGACAAACCACACCGTGACTACCGCTTCAAATGACATTCAAAACTACTTAAGCGATAAAGAAATAGAAAGTGACTCATTAGAACGAAGTCACAATTTCCAAAAACCATTTTGTTTTTCGTAACGATGCCGGAGTTGCTGTGGTTTGGAAAGAGTTGAAAGAACATCGTCGCCGTCGCGTCACTCACATAAGCAAGTCTATTGCAATGGAATGCGGTGTGCGCATAATTTTGACAATGTGTTGTAAAGGTGTCCTTTTAAAAACCACGCATGATATGAATTTAATGAGAAACATATTTTCATTATTTGCAATATTATTTATCGATAGCCATAAAATACACGAAATACTACGGGTGATGTAGAATAACACATCGAGCAAAAAAATCATAAATTCCGTGACAATTTTGCATCATAAATACCATAATTTTAGTTGAGTTGCACCGATGCTGCGTCTAAATTTCAGCTCCGAAACTTGGGTTGCAAGGGTCTTGTTGGCATAAAACAAAGTCTACGTACCTACACGTAAACACAGTTGTTAAATCCAATTTTGACCACCGAAATGAGATAATAAAAACCCATTCTACTTTCGTTAATACGAATTTGGGTAATCCCAAAATTTCACATACCTACCCTACACAACACCCTACCCTAAACATTCAGCCCGCAAATGTACCTAGTAAAATACAAAAATAGCAGGAAAATCAAATGTTCGTTCTTTTAAGGATACCCGTTAGCGAGGTGCCCTGCGTAAGCGCACGGACACTCCTGTACACGGTTCGCATACTATTTCTACCTTTAAATATTCGTGGACGGTATCACGATTTGGTATTGCATACCTACCGCTGCGATACCTACTTTCACGTCATTAAAAAATAAATGAAAGTTTAATTGCTGAATTAGCTAAATAAACAGTATAACATATCGAAATTTCAAAGTAGGTAAGTACCTAAGTTATCAGATGAAATACAGTGATTTATGTACAAGCTTGGTCTTAACCTACATGTTCTTTTTGGTTATCGACTTGGTCGCTTCAGTATGAGCGTCCTTAAACGCGAGGTGTCCGAAGTTGCGCATACTATCTGATCTGTGGTCATCACCATCGCAGACTAAAAACTAGATACCTACAATACTATATTATTCGCGATTACTCTTGCCATGTTTTGTCAAAGATGAAACGTCCCCCATTTGTAGTCAGGTCAGGAATGTAACTTTCCGTTACCATTGTTAGTTAGGACCTGTCGTTTAAAATTACCATTCATTCGTTCACGTAACATACGGGTATTTATGCTAAGTAAATGATTCGATTGTCCCGATGCCAAATTGACCATTGCTCCGTCGACATTGTATTGTTATGGTAATGCGTAGGCGTAGCTCGAGCTATTCAATTCAGCGTCAGTTGTTCTAATATCCTAATCATCAAAGTTCAAACTTGTGATCTATCTTATCGGTTCTGATGTAAATATTCCTATGCAAACAGACCTCGAGCTCTTAATAGGAGCTTGTTTAAGTTAATTACTAGTTCTCGTCGCTTAAACATTGTCAAATGCATACAATAATGAGTACCCCAAGACTTTCATCATGCTTGTCCTTGCTGTTGGACATTTTAGGCAGTTGTTTAACTTAAACAAAACGTTATATGCACGGTTATGAAGAGAACGCAACCTAAATTGTCTACAGTAAATACGTAATTTTCTAGTGAGCGTTGTGCAAATAATGCTTTCCGAAAGTGTTTGATATTTTTTTTTTACTTTAGGTGAAATACATCTGGACGTCCGGACGTTTGTGCGACTTCAAAGGCTGTAACCGCCCTGATTTGCTCCCTAACGAAGTCAACGGCTGGTTCTGGACCGCCGAGCTGCAGAAGCTAGCCCCCACCACCAACCGCCAGCAGAACGACTGGTCGGAGGGCGGCGGCATCGGGAAACCACAACCCGACAACAGAGTAAGTGTTCCCATTTCTTGTAATTTATTACTTTAAGACTACTCTTAGTACTCTTCTTGTGATTTGACAAGCAATTAAATTGGTGTTAGGTATAATTTAATAGACATAACAATAACGGATGTTCTTCGTGATGCAACGAAGCCGAGACCGAACAGAGTAGTTAAGCAATGCCTGTCATAAAACACCCGCCGCCCCACTTGATAATGCATTCATACTGTTCCGCGGATGTCACGCGATGAAAACGAAAGCGACGTGAATATTTATAGGCGTGCGAAATATTCGCCGAAGGGCGTACCCGCATGTAGGCTTGTAAACTTCCAGGCTCCACTTTCTACAAACAAGCAGCTCCAAGCTTTACAAAAAGGCCTCATCGTTATTCGGACTGCGTCGTCTTTGCGCCGAGTGTCGGCGGCACTTTCCCCGCGGCGGTTGCGCCCGCGCAGCCCACGGCGCGGAATAAACAATAACGTAATCCGCTGCGGTCGCGCCACTCCCGGCCTGGCTCATCCGCATCCGCTTGTTGTAACTTCACTCGCGCCATCCAAGGCTAAATATTACGTGATTTACTACCTGCAGCCTTCGCGATGATCATGGGAAGACGAATTGTCATAAACGTTTGTGAATCTATTCTATAAACGGCTGAATTATTTTCGTTTATTTTTAAAATGCACTTGATTGTTCATTGTGTTTGTAATGTCATTGTGAAGACATTATAATAATAGTACCTAGTACCTACCTATCTACGTAATACTTAGTCATTTTGAAAATCGCCTACCTACATGTAGTTGACCGTAACTTTCTTTCATCTTTTATTAGTTAGGTACATACAGATTCATCCATCTCGAACTACTTTTTGAAGATAACACAAATAGTGTACTTAAAAATCGAAAACACAATTTATAATTTTAATGGAATCAAATCAACCAATTAAGTCGCAACCAAGGACTAGTACAGTCACCAGCACCAATATCTGATGCAATAAGGCTGCATAAAGTCTGAGATCGAATTAGACATCAAAAATGTAAACAAACGTTTTGCCATTGCTTTATGGTTATGAATCAATTAACTAAAAGTAGTTAAAAAATTAATACAATTAGTACAATTGTATCAATTAGTAATCAATTAGTAACAAAAAAGATGTATCTGGAATGTCACTTTGATATTGACAGTTGTTTGTTCACATTTTTGATCTCTAATTCGATCTCAGACTATAAATATCTCATACGACTCTATTAGGTACGGTCAAGGACTTTAATTCATAAGCCACCATAGAACTTTTTCAAAGAGAAAATTACATCAATTCATTACGATTTCCACTGATAATTAATAGGATGTCACCATGACGTTTACTGTGAATTGTTTCCATGGTGGCTCATGAATTAAAGTCCTTGACTGTACTAGGGGGAGTAGGACGTGTTAGATATTATTGCACGCGTCTACATGCCACAAATTAATGCTGATGACAACGTTTTAAATCAACAACCGTGTAAGCTCCCCTATTATGATAAATACTAGTGGTATCTAGATCTAAAAGATGCAGCCCATGTAGACTCGTAGATTTAATGAGCCGACCGTGAAGATCGGACTCTCAGCAAAGATTTAGTATGACACGTACCCACGACGCCGCTTGCAGGAGCTGATCCAGGGCGGCGCCGCCGAGCACTGCGTGGCGATCCTCAACAACTTCTACAACGACGGCGTGCACTGGCACGACGTGGCCTGCCACCACCGCAAGCCCTTCGTCTGCGAGGAGAACGACGCGCTTCTCAAATACGTCCGCTACACCAACCCCAACCTCAGAGTTTAAGAGCGCCCGTCGCGACGCCGCATCCGATTCCTGACGTCAGATAACATGGTCGGATCTCAACGCTGCTGGGATAGCGCAAAAGTATCAACCAAAAACGTAAAACAAACGAATAGCTACAGCTACAGACACTGCCGACACAACGTTTGGACTGCGATAGTTTTTCAAACTAAAAACAGATTCGATACTACCGAAGTACCTACAAAGCTTTAAATTACCTCATAATAGAGTTCGAAATACGAGTCCACAGATTTCAATTTTGTCTGATCAGTGTCAATAGACTAATATTTATCGTTTTATTTATTAATTAACTTTCTCTTAAACTTTTAAGGGCATAAATATCCTTTCATATTTATGAATTTAGTATTCTTAAAGAAGAGTCACTATGCGGCAGTTTTAATTTTTAAGTAATAAGTTTTTACTTTCAATAAAGACTGCTATCATTTAAATGCGTTTTCTTTACCAATTTACTAACTCCATTCACCATCCAGCGGATAGTGACTGCCTCAGCCTGAAAACGAAAACGCTAAGCAGCTTCTTGCTACAAGACTAGGTTATTGATGACAGTTACAAATATTAAAATGGGTACTCTTCGTTTTAAGATTATTTTTATATTTTTTTGAGTTTAGTACCTCTAAAGGACAAAAAAACCCTTATGAGAATCACTTCCTTATCTGTCTGTCACAAAGTGTGCATCTGTCCATCTGTCAACCTGTCTTCTAAGACCTTTTTACTCAGGAACGTTTAGTGTAAATGTCGCAGGCGGATTGTATAATCCGCCGTTTTACATTACGCCTAGCCGTTTTGCGAAACAGCGCCGGTTTGTAAAGCGGCGGCGCAACGGTCTAAACGTTCAACGTTCAATCTTTAAAATGTCAGTGTCTAAGGTAAGAAAGTACATAAAATTGCTGTTGAATTAAAACTGAAGCTAGTTTTACATATTTTTTTATTGCGGCACTTACGTTAAAATCATGATGGAATAGAAACTTTGAACTTGTAAGTCATGGTTCTGGGCGAGGTTTTCTTGGTCATTATGAACCAGAGGCAGATGTTGCAGAAGTATACGAGGGTGAGCACCATGGACACGTGCGCCAGCCAGCACAGCCGGAGGAAGCTCAGCTTCAGCCCGCCGCTGCAACCAACAACACCGTTAGCACTGCCGCAGACTGCGCCACGTGGTCGTCTGCGGCATCTAGCGAGGCAAGGTTTTGGAGTAGTTCCCGCGGTGGTTGATAAAGCGGCTACTACTACATCAACAACTTCAAAACATTGCCAGAACAGATGCCAGGCCCTGTAGGATCTAAATATTCCCCGCAATTACCCGAATTTAAAGAGATTGCCAACAAGGTTGTACTACTTTAATAGACGTGACCGGTGGTCATTTTATATTCTGCATAATGAACATTGCTAGGGTAGTAGGGAAAAAAGTTTATTCATCATTGTGAACTATTTACCTACTCGTCTCATGCATGATTCATTAACATAAACGTGGTTAAGTTCAGAGAGGTGAACAATCTAAAAATCATCATCATCATCATCAGCCTATTATACGTCCCACTGCAGGGCACAGGCCTCCCCTCAATATGAGAGGGCTTGGGCTATAAGTTCCCACGCGGGCCCAGTGCGGATTGGGAACTTCACACACAACGTTGAATTACTTCGTTGCTGTGTGTTGGTTTCCTCACGACGTTTTCCTTCACCGAATAGCTCGTGGTAAATATCAAAATCTAAAAATACTGGAATATAACTGTGAATATTGTAGTATCTAAGTATGAATCGTGTGAGCCTTTTGCAACCGAACACACTAGAGAAACTCAGGATACATCTCATAGTTTCATACTAGCGACCTTCCACAGCTTCGCAATGTTTTAAGTCTAATCAAATGTTGCTACATCGTTTAAATCAATTCCGGCATCGAAAGCTAGGTACTTACTCTCTGTTTGAAAAGTCTTCTAGATCCGAATTGATGGACTCGGTAGAGCGTTGCGGATCGGGCAGTATAGTAAAGTCCTTGTCGAATTGCTCCTGCAGGCAGCAGATTCTTTCCATAATAAACAACAAAAGTATCGCCCAGAAATACTCAAATTCAAAAACCATTTCGGTCATTTTTTCCCTTCGACCATAATAATGTGATATCCGAATTTAGTCTTGACGGGAGGGTCTGTGTACACGGGGTTGGTCACGGAGGAGATGGGCAAGGCGAAGGCCGCATCCTGGAACGGCCCCACCATCGACCCGCGGGTCATCCAGCCGAGGTCGCCGCCCTGCCTGGCTTTGTCCTCGCTGTAGGCGGCTGCTACATCAGGAAACTTCTGACCCGCTTTTATTTTTTCCAAAGCTTCTAAACATTTTGACTGTTTCTCACATAGTATGTGACGGACTTTGACAGCTGTCCCGCCTTTTTTTTCTTTTGCGCCAGATTCTGAATTCAAAAAGGAAATACTCAATGAGCCAAAGCCACAACAGAAAATAAATACGTAAGTACCTTTTCATACATTTTATTATTTTGTTTCGCGAAATGTGGACTTGTGTTACGTTATGGTCATGTTATGTTATGACCATTTTACGACATGCTAAAAATAAGCGAAGTGAAAGTTGCAATCGTATCCCATACCAATACGGCTGCATAGCCTAACTTGCGAGGCAATTTTATTACTTAGGTTACAGTTTACCTACATAAATGTTTTTGGTATATCCATGAAATTGGAGAAACTCACAGAGAGTATAGGTACAACCTAATGAGGACATCTTTCGAAATTCTATGGCTGACATCAATCGATTCAATTAATCACCACTGCGATGGTAATTTGATGGTAGCGTAGTTTCATCAGTAGCAGGTCATGGTTTGGATCATTTTTCCTAATTTAAATAAATATCATCAACTCGTACCTAATTCATGCACGAAATGAGTTATCTCATGACATGTTCGGATCATGATGATGAAGAGCTTTTTTAAGATAAACATCGTCAGCTATAGCTTCGTAAGACATAATTTATCTAACTATATAGTTGAGTTGAGTTGAGTGTAGGTACTTTATTACATATTCAGAAATAGTCCGCTTTGGGCGGGCAAGTCCCCTCGCTCAGAATAAAGGTTTGTACAGTCGAGTTCATAAATAAATGAGGAGACAAATGCCAAATATGTAAACTTTTGCAATGTCATAAAGGTGTACAGATATTTTTGAACTCTCAGTTTTGCTCATATTCTCATATATTAATGAACTCGTCTGTACTGTACCCAGCCGATGAGAAAGTCCATGTATAATGGTCGGCAAACAACTTGGCCAGATTTTAAGCGGTTGGGGTTCGCGCATCAATTTTTCCAGGTTAAAATAGTTCTAGAACGTTCCCAGCTTTTAAGTATAAATTACTACTCGGCACCAGATGGCGACACTTTTAGAAATTAAAAGATATAATCACGTTGTGTTCCACATTAGTATATCGTAATAATCACTAGCTGGGTGACCGAGCTTTACTCGGATTATTTTTTGCATACATTGAAATACTGGTAATACAAGTTGTAAAACTAATATCACTTCATTTCGCTGATTAAAACCAGTCTTTACAGATCAAATTAATCCACCCCCACTACTCAGTCATCATTATTTGACAGTTAAAAAAAAGCAAAAAAAAAAATTTAAAAAAAAAAAGAAAGTCACACCCCAGCTTCGATCTCGGATTCTTCTGTACAAAGAGCACACGTCCTAACCGCTGTTAGTAACTCCTAGCAACTGTAAGTCCCTTAGGGAAATATCTGTATAGATTATACAAGCTTTTGCCGCGCGGCTTCGCTCGCATTAACGTTAAGTTCGGAATGACACAGAAGAGATCTCGGAATTTTTTTAATACGCTGCTGTAGACAATATGTATATGTCATTCAATTTGGGAATAGGATAAAAAGATTCTAGGCATATGCTACTAACACCCCTCATTTTAGAGAAGTGATGGATTATAAAAAGACAAAAAGTAGCCTATGTCACTCACTCTCCATCCCTTCGACTATTTCCATCTTACCTGCATGCCAAATTTCAAGCGTCTAACAAACGGTTTAGATTTTTCATACAAAGGGATTTTCACGCTAACTCCCGTTCCCGTGGGAATTTCGCAATATTCTGTTGCAACTAAGCTTTAAGTTTACCAAGGTACCTGCATGCCAAATTTCAAGCGTCTAACTTAAGCGGTTTAGATTTTTCATACAACGGGATTTTCCCGCTAATTCCCGTTCCCGTGGGAATTTCGGGAATTCCTTTCTTATTGCACCTCTACGATACCTAAGCTACGTCCCTACCAAATTTCAAGTGCCTACGTTTAGCCGTTTAGACTGTGCGTTGATATGTCAGTCAGTCAGTTCATTTAAATCAGAAGTAAAAATTCATATCCCGGTTTTTTTTTTTCGGAAAATCGCGTTTTCCCGGGAAAACCACTTATGTAGATGAACTTAAAACTCTAATCCTTGTCTATATAAAAATTTTCATGAAAATCGTTAGAGCCGTTTCCGAAATAGCTGGTATAGAATAGCTCGTAGGTATAGGATAGGATAGGATAAATAGATATTACGAAATTATTTTATTATCGAATGACTATATAGTTTTCCTAAAAATAATTATCTGTTGTAGTTATTGGGCATCGGGACAGTTGAAAAAAAAAGCAAAAATTTTTAAAGTGTGATGAAAAAAAAGAAAAAGTTATGTCACATCCCAGGATCGAACCCAGAATGTTCTGCACAGAGAGCACACAGTCCAACCACTACACCAAAGGACCTGTTTAATTCTTTAGCGAAATATCTGTATACATTCAGTAAGAAATTCATATCCCGGTTTTTATTTTTTTTTCTCGGAAAATTGCGTTTTCCCGGGAAAACCACTTATGTAGATAAACTTAAAACTCTAATCCTCGTCTATATAAAAATTTTCATGAAAATCGTTAGAGCCGTTTCCGAGATAGCTGGTATATATAAACAAACAAATAAATATATATACAAGATTACCTCGTTTAAAGGTATAGGATATGCAGACATTGAAAACTATTATCAATTTAGTACTTCATAAAAAAATTTAGTTGCTAAAAGCAGAATATAACGGTTTTTTTTATAGTTATAATGTGAAAGGGCCGACATCTATCATCAATTCATCAGATCATCATGTAGAACAAATATTATGAATGCGTCAAATCGTCACTCCCATCCTAAACTAACATAACTGTTAAATACACATTTTGAGGATCCAATGCATAATTCAATTTATATTTGAATATAATAATTACTGTCAATTCAATAAAGAAAAAAAAAATGACGAGAAAAAGGCGTAAAAATAAAATTACAGATAGTTGTCACGGGCATAGATCACCATAGGTGTAAGAATATTTGGTTACAGACGTAGTTTCACCGATGTCGAACGTGTTAAAATAATAAATAGGTTAAGTACACATACAAATCAGTAAATAACCTAATGCACAAAAATTTCATTTTCGATACAAGCTTTTTTTTGCTGACTACTTTTTTCCAACTGTACTTCATTGTCCTCCATCCCAGATTATGTGCACCAGATTTTAAGTTAATCAGACCAACGGTTGAAGAGTTCTCTCCATTGGAGACAGTCCAGGCTGGGCCACCAGAAGTCCACTACCAGAATATTGTATTGTCATCCAAGTTATGTAGGTATACCAAGTTTCAGCTCAATCATTCTATTGAAAGTGGTTCAAATCTTCCTCGCAAGATTTGCAAACAGACAAAGATACATAGTTTATGTGAAGGGACATTCTGGGAATGGGATATTTTGCAGTAGTGGCTTTTTGAGAACGGGGCATTAATAAAAAGGACCATTTGCTAAAAGGGACAAAAAGACGTTTTGCAAGTGGAACATAATGCGCCTAGACCCTTGTGACTTGAAGTACACACATGCAAAATGTCACATTTTACTGAATCTCATTTTCCACATTATTCTAAAAATTGAGTTGGGCAGATAATTTTACTTTTGAGTGCTATTTAGAGTTTCGAGTTTTATAGGGCAGAAGTAGCGAAATTAAATGGACATACTAACATGTTATATCAAAGGCCGTAGCAGGATAAGGGAAGAAAATATGCTCTTTTGTAATTCAACGCTGGTTTTTTTTCTATAATTACTTACATCTAGTAGTACAATTGTGCAAAGTTCTGTTAAAAAAAATCGACTGGTTTAGCTGGATAGAAATAATCTGAATTTATAAATATTTTTTTTTCTCTAAAAGTATTGAACTTTATCTTGTTATCTTTATTTCATTTAAGTCTACTTAAAGGTAAGTATTTTCTCAAAAATTATTGAGTCTCCATCTTTAACATTTCTGTAAAAAAACAAGTAAGTCAACATTTAAATCTTTTTTTTTACTTCTGAAGGTGTGACCACTCTTAAGTAGCATTGCTATAAAATCCTTATTTAATGATTTGTCAGTCACATTAGTTTCACAGCTAAAATCGAAAAGCTACAGCATCAAAATGAAAGATATATGTTAGTTGGATTTCGTTACATTTTGCTCTTAAACCATTCTAACACCTCTGAAGAACTCAAAAATAAATCTTCTTTGTAAATAATAAGAAATAAATACATTTTTTGACATTTACATTAATATTAACTCGACATTTACATATATAAGGGTAATTCTTGAGACTCCTCATTCCCCTGGCATATCATAATAATTATAATTTTTGACTTAATTATAGACAATTTGCAGAAAGTGATGCCTATTCAAGGGACATTATTACGTATTCAATCAAAATCTTTAAAATTTTTAAAGTATAGCCAGGGGAATGGTAATTTTTAAGAATTACCCATAAACTAAAATAACCTTATAGTAGGGGAAAGTCGTTTATATCGTACCACTTTTTATTATTACGTTAATATTTACTTTATAAAAAACCTTACATCTAGAAATGACTGCTCCTTCACAAATCAATATTTTGCCTATCACATATAAAAAAATTAGTAGGTACGCTATACCTTAACTGTTTAGGTAATTAATAATAATAATAAGCCTTTATTGCTGTAATTTAAACATGCGTAACATAACAATAATGGTAATTTACAAATTATGCTATCTTG
>BHDV01005367.1:103593-128164 GCA_005406045.1 Adoxophyes honmai
CACTTGTATACTATATTTAATGTTAAAATACGGAGCCGCGCACTCGACACTTGTTCACAGTTTGACAGTTGATAACCGAAAAAAAATTAAAACAATGTAAACAATCTTGACATGTCTTTTTATTGAAATACGCAGTCTAAAAATTAAAATTTTTACACTATACAATTCAATTATGAAAGTAAATGATTTTTTCATACCTAAATTGTAATTAATCTAACTACCTGCCATGGGAAATGTACATTATTCTGGGATATAAAGTAGCCTATGTGTTAATCTAGGATGTCAGCTTCCTAAATACCAGCTTAGAATTGGTCTAGCCATTTGCGCATGAAGATGGAATAAACCAGCCATACTCAAAGTGTGTTCCGCGGAACCCCAGGGTTCCACGACACCTCTGGAAGGGTTCCGCAAGAATTTAGAAAAAAAAACACCATTCTCTCGTCAAACGTTTTGGCGCAAACGGATGGACTGTAGTTTTTTTGTAGGGTTCCGTCAAGTATTTCGCTTTCCAAAAGGGTTCCATCAGCAAAAAAGTTTCAGAACCGCTGGAATAAACATAGACTCACACATACACAAACTTTTGCCTGGCACAAGTTACAACCTGTAACCATTATCAATTGCATATTGCATCCAATTTGCTTTGTTTGGTGTATTGTCCCCAACAAGTTTCATGGAAAGATTCTTTCTATACTATAGACCGATAGGTACTTAAAAGATGGTAAACAATCTTGACATGTCTTATTATTGAAATACACAGTCTAAAAATGAAAATCGTTACAATATACAATTCAATTATGAAATGAAATGATTTTTTCATACCTAAATTGTAAAATGTAAAGATTTTGATTTATAAAGTGTATATTTAAATAAAAAGACACGTCAAGATTGTTTACCATCTTTTAAGTACCTATCGGTCTCTAGTATAGTGGCAGTTCTAACTAGAAAAAGCAATGCGATAACTTACCCCCAATACAAAACATCTTGCCATTTAACTTGCCAAGGACTATAAATACAACTATTTGAATATAATTGGAATCACTACAACAACCACTCACCAAGCGACGGCTTATGATAGCTGTGCCACCTGCAGCGTACCGAAGTCATATATCTCTAGTGTTAGCGTAATTTTAGATTCATAAAAACCGGAGGTTATTGTTGAACGAAATCGCGAGTTAAAGCTATTAAACAAATAATAAACTAACCTTTCGTGTCGCCGCCTGATTTGCCTCCTTTTCCACCTTTTTCAGCCGGTTTTTTAGGTGGCATCTTTTAACAAAGATTTGTGAAATTACAGTGATATTTAAAACTTAAAAATAATCGACTAATAGAATAGCATGTGTATTGCAAAAAAAATGTTTTTAGCAATTCGATTATTCCGATTAAGACCGACAAAACACGTCAACGTGAAGTTGACATTGACAGTTGACGTTGACAGCCTAACTTTTTTTATCAAACAATTGTAGACAACTGGAACAAAGCCCATACAGCCTCATCTGTTTTAAATAAGGCCAAAGAATGGCCAAATACATGTCTGCGGTTTTAAGATATTAAAATAAAGGCACAGCAATCCAAATCCAATAAATTAAAGAAAATATAAATTACATTTTATACATGCTGGTTTACAATACATTTCATACGATCATATTTACTTGCCACCTCAAAACATAAAAGATATTATGCTAGAAGTGGCCACAAAACGTCAAATAGTCGATTTGTCTTTGTAGCGTTTTGTGTACTCTGCCTACCCCCTTTGGGAATACAGGCATGATTGTATGTACTTGGTATGTACAGTATGTATGTATTTCAATTTCAGTCAGGTCATAAACAGTCTTTAAATGAGGTTACTCATGAATTTCATTACTTATGCACTATTTTGAATGCTTTAGTTCTTGACAATGGATACCCACTTGTAAACTGTTCCTGAATTCCCTTTAATTTACAAGTATTATTAGGAATAATCATTGATGTACCATCCATGGAATAATAGTAATCATTTTTATTCTTGGACCAAGAAAATAAGGACTGCGAGGTCCCCACTAAAGGCCGTTCCAAGACAAGTACCATAAGCAGAGATGCGCGTGTCCCTTTCTAATTGGGGTGACAATGAGTTTTTGCAATATGGGACATTCAATGTCGTAATCTTACATACATCACGCTTAAATTCCCAGATGGGTTGGTTAGAGTATTTTTATGCACATTTAAAAGTTAAATTTGATCATCTACAAGCGTATAAATCTTATTTACTTCAATCAGTAAATTCAAAGCGCTTAACAATTATACGCCAATTATTAAAAATTAGTCGTCCATTTCTTTTGTTGAAAATTATCGGATAACTCATGTTAGATAAAACGAGTTTAGCTCGACATGTTTCGGACTAATTCGTAGCCCTTCATCTAGGATCTAAACTCGATTTATTTAACGTCCGTCCAATAATTTTCAACATGAGTGAGTCTCACGGTAGTTTAATGCATAACGTCCATTTCTCTGTTTATTCGATTGTCAACTTCTGTTGTATGGGGGTACATACACACACACATACATATACATGGGGGTATAAACCGTGACCAATTTCACAATTCCTTGCCTTTTTTTAGCATAATTTAGTTTCCTTATCTTAAGTAGTTGGCTTATCTGTTAATATTGTAGGCAAATAACGTGGCTATCACAAACTATATGAAACATAATATAATCATATAATTACGCCTATGTTCCCAGATGGGGTAAGCACAGCACACGAAACGTGAAATAGACATAACAATGAGTATGACTATTTCACGCTTCGCAGCCACTTCTAGCATTAGTTTAGGTTGAAAACAGATGGAAGAGGTAGCATAATAGTGTCAGGTTGTCAGCCTGTCGCTTAAAGAATACCTAAACTAAACCCATGTCCTTAGTCGCCTCTTAGGACATCCACCGAAGAAATGGAGAGTTCCTAGACCCGATACCATATATTTTAGTGACGTTAACGAAATTGACACATTGAAAAGGTTTGACATTTGATTGAAGTAATCTAGTCTGTAGTAGTTTTACTTAAGTATTTGATTACTCAAGAATTAAGCTTACAGCAGCGGTTTATAATACCGATTCCAAAGAAATAAATTACAAATGTAATCACAGGAGACTATTACAGTAATTTTGATAACCTAGGTAATGAATTACCGAGGAATCACAATTACTCGAATGTAACCGTGTAATTAATTTCAATAGTAATTGATTACGCCTAATACTGTCCCATAATGCAAAAATTCATGGTCAATGTAAGGATTATGGCGACTTAAGGGGTTACCATTACAAAAAAAGTAGACTTGATAGTGAATATGTTGTCTATTAAATTAAGTGTATATTAAAATCAAATAAATTAATGCGATTCTAATTCTTTGACACAAAACCGTTAAAATAAAATGATTGTATGAATTTTTCAGGTAAGTTTCTTGAGCGATGTTTTTTTTTTGACGTAAAGATTTTTTTAGGCTGGCAAGAATGACAAGAGGAGTGAGCGAGACAATGTGCTCCCTTATTGCAGGCTCACGTGTCCTCAACTTGCTTCTATGTAGGGTTTCACGGAAAAAGGACTCTATTAGCTTGTGATATGGTTTATATTAATAAACGAACATTTCCCAAGTGCGCTATCATGTTAAGGGCCGATAGGACCTTCCTACATCAATGTTTTTATTAACAAGTACCTTGGTGCTCTGTGGTTGTTTCAAATGTTTTATCTGTGCAGTGCTGCCATTACCGGTGGTTTTTATTTTTACCTCGTTTTTACTTAATATTTCGCTTTTTGTTGTTGGTCTGTGCTAAGTTACCTACTCGTTCCTTTTCTTTTTTACCTGATCAAAGCTTTAATTTTAAGGAATATTTTGTATGCGAGTGGACATTATGCCATATATTATGAATGCCCAATACTTCGGAGAAAATCCTCTCACTCACTCTGTCGGGAATCTTGGTTTTTTATTATATTTCTTCAGATTTTTGCGTTTCTAGAACTGGCAACAGTGAATCCTGAGTCTATGGTTGCTGGTTGCCATCTACTTAGTTTTGGTATTGGTATGGTATTATTGGTTTGGTTGGTGGGTGATAGGCGAACGATGTACTTTGCGTTTGCCTTGTCTTCTTAGCATTTTTCAACATTATAATCGAAAATGTAACATTATTGCTGTTTGTATATTTGTTTTGTCTATATAATTTACGATGCAAGATAGGATTTGTTGCTATAATGATGTCATCTAAAGAATAATTCAAATGAAAGGTAAGTAGTCCAGCAAGCTAATAAATTTTGCGTTGTAATCAACTTGTTCTTTCGGCCAGGTAACTTTGTTTATGATGCGATTGCGAAATTTGTAGACCAGTCACTCTATCCCGATACCATGGGGATCATGTACGAGAAACGCCCTCTGAAGAGGCCCCGCCTGGGCCCTCCGGACGTGTACCCGCAGGAGCCGCGCCAGAAGGAGGACGAGCTCACTTCCACCAACGTCAAGCAGGGCTTCTCCACTACACCTCATTCCAGCGACGAGTTCGGAACCGCAAGGAATTTCAACTACTCAGCCACAAAGGTATAATGTGAATCCATTGTGCTCTTATGGTTCAGTTGATAACAATATTGCTGATGTTCTTACTAATTAAAAATTAACTATCATTTCAATCAGTATAATGTTGAGTAAAGATCACTAATTGGCATGCTTTATAAGAAATTAATTATCTAGTATTTTTTTAGTAAATCACCTTTTTATGCAAAATAAAATAAACTAATACTAATAAACTTTTTCAGATTGGTCAATTTTTCTCTAGTATCCTATCCAAAAAGGAAGAGCTTAACACACTTCCTGATTGTGGCCGGAAAAGACAGCAAGTGAATCCAAAAGATAATTTTTGGCCAGCCACGGCTCGCACCAAGGCACAAATTGAGGCATGGTTCAAAGATTTGGCAGGTATTAAGCTTGCTTTGTTGGTTCATGATTTGTTTAGATGCACTGTAACCATAATAACAGTACAAGTTTTAGTTTTTAACTAACACTGATAAACTTTGTTTTAGGAAGCAAACCTCTATCTCAGCTGGCCAAAAAAGCACCAAATTTCAACAAAAAAGAAGAAATTTTCATAACTCTGACAGAATATCAAGTCACTATGCCGAGAGCTGCCTGGTTTATAAAGCTGAGTTCAGCATACACAGTGGCTGTGTCTGAGGCCAAAATAAAGAAAAGACAACTGCCTGATCCCACAACAGGTATTATTTTATTAAATTACGAAATTAAATAACAAACCACATAAGGTGATATCAGACGGTTCACTCAAATGAATGTTCGCTATACTAGAGACCGATAGGTACTTAAAAGATGGTAAACAATCTTGACGTGTCTTTTTATTTAAACATACACTTTATAAATCAAAATCTTTACATTTTACAATTTAGGTATGAAAAAATCATTTACTTTCATAATTGAATTGTATATTGTAACGATTTTCATTTTTAGATTGTGTATTTCAATAAAAAGACATGTCAAGATTGTTTACCATCTTTTAAGTACCTATCGGTCTATAGTATAGAGTGGCTGCTTCATATTTCTTTCATTCCGCGTTCAGATTGTTTAGCTAGAATGGCATAGAAATGAACATTCACCAATCTTTTCTGACAATATGGCGTGTGGCGAATAAAGTCTTGTGTCTTGGGATAAGTTTAGTTTGTGAAGAATCAATCAAGGAGTTGACAAAAATTATTTGATGCTTAATATCTTCTTCACTATACTCTGTCGGTTTAGGTACTTAACTAAAAGTAAACAACCTTTATGTCAGATTTGACAGATTAAGAACATTTTTTTTACTGCCCAACTTTTTTCGGATATTCAAAAAGTTCCTGGTTATGATAGGTATTTGTGTGACTATAAATATTTAATCAAGAGTATTGTATGTCTGATATATACAGTATAATCTCACTAATCTGGCACCATTAAATACCAGAATGTGCTGGATTACTGGATTGTATAGAATATAAATGATTGTACACATGTAAATTAAAAAAAAGTGTTTGACAAATATAATTCAGTGTATGTTGTGTGTTCACATTCACACGTTTTTTATACCTGTAACACATCTCAAAACTGCATAAAGTTAACTAAATAAAACTTTAATTGAGGTCTGTTTGTGTGCTAGTAGTATGGGAGGGAAAGCACAGTGTGGCAGATTACTGGATGTGTCAGTCTATTGAAGTGCTGGATTAGTGAAATACTACTGTTTGTACATGTATAAGTGTTGCCTAATGGCTATAATATATCTTTGCCTAGTTTGGGACTGGGGAAATTAGTGTGTATTGTCCCATTGTTTTTTTTTTAGTCTATGTTAAGCTAGTCCAAAAGCAGATGTGAATTGAAATATTACATCAGTGTATAAGTGCAATGGAATTATATTATTATTTATGATAAGGCAGCCATTACACCCTTGCTTCTTGTCTGGACCCTACCCTTACAAAGCTGCCGCAGACTAACACCTGGTAGTTGGGTATTTTAGTTGTGGCTGATGTCTTAACACTATGTTTATCACTTGATTTATAGTGTTGTTTAGTATTTGTGTCAAAGGTTTTTCATAACAAAATATTAACAGAACTGGCGTCATACTTTTGGATGTTGGAATGCCATTCTCCTGATATTGAATCATCTGAAGAATTGTTAAGTAAAAAAATAAATTTATTAAGAAATAGATAAACTACTCGTATGTGTAGCCGCACTTAGTGCACTGGCCCTAAAACAACATCTTCTGGCTCTCTCACTGGATTACAGCTTCTGTTTTTGTCTGTCTGATAGTGTTCCGTCTGCTATTTTTTGTGAAGACAATGATCGCTTATGGTGGTTTTCAAAATTAAAACTTGAATTTTTAATTCAAATAAAATGTTTTTAAATGTAAGTGTGCTTACATAGTAAAATGCCTACATGATCAAGTAGGATATACCATAGATATTGACACAATTACGAGTATTTTATAACTCATCACTAGAAAAGCTTTCTGTGAAAGTGAAACTGGGGCCATAGCTAGGGGGTAGCTTTGTGGGGCATTGTCCTCACTGAAAATACCATCACCCCATTTTTAACTGATGTGTATCTGTCACTTAGTCTTTATGGGGATATCTGCGATTCTTGTTTTATTTTTTTATATTTCTTAGTTCCAGTATGCTTCATTGCATGTTGACAAGATGAAAATTTGTTTTTACTTTTTCAATGAAGACCCATATTGGGCAGTTTAATTAAGTTTGGGAAAATGCATTATTGGATTTTTTTATAATGATGCTATAATTCCCTTTTAGTTTTTTTTCCTCTAAGTTTAATTTATTTGTCAGTCTGACTTTTATTATTATTTGCATCATTTTACCTAAGAACTCATTACTTTTAGGAGGAATATTGTGAATAAAGAAAATTTCGTTTACATTTGTAAAATACCGCCTTACTCCTCCCATTTATGAAATAATTAGATATTTAGATTTACCAGAACAGATAGAGTTCTTATTGTATTTTCAACTCTAGCTAGGCCCTGAGTGAAGCCCTGTAGTCAGCTTAAGCTTCGGTTGCACGACGCTCTACGCCTTGAGACCGCTCATTCTTATTAGTATTAATTAACATTCTACTGACAGTTTTTCGGTTTACATATATGTATGTATTATTGATTTTACAAGTTTTAACATAACAATTTTAAATTATTAACTTAAACAACCCAATGCATCTGATGGCTTAAATCCGATGATTGACACACTGTTTTTCACTTTTGCCATTGAATTAAGGTTGAAAATTTCTATCATTGGCGCAATGTCGCTTGAGGCACCGACTGGGTACTATAATGTAGAAAACGTAAAGCATTTTGGTGATTCACTTAATTTTTTTCTGTTACAGAGTGGACATCTACATTAATCAAATTTCTCAAAGATCAAATACCAAAGCTAGCAGAGCACTACCAGTGCGCGGTCCCGGGCAACGTGTCTGATAAAACCCCTCCTTCTCAGTCAGGCAAGTAACTGAGTTATTGCCGACTATCGACCTTAAGCCGCGTATCCACTAGAGGCAGCCTCGGGTCGAGCGGCTTCGACTTGAAGCGAATAGCCTCAGTTTGAGGCTGCTCGCTCTGAGGCAACGTCTACGGATCAGCTCGAAGCGTGTTGCCTCAGCTTTATCCGCCGGCGGCGCACTGCGCATTTAAAAGCCAAAACGCGATGGCACCAGACCCGCGTCGAGTAGCTGCTGCTTTAATAGCAATAACCATTATTAAGAAAAAGAGGAGGCAACAAAAAGCTATACAAAAGAGGAAGCATCGCTGGTGAATAAAAGAATTATACGTGATTTTTCACGTCGGTATGACCCTGTGAGGCTAGTAATCTTCTTTTTGATAACGTCCACCGGAATCCCCATATTGAAACTAATATTGTTCCACGCATCTTGCTTCACATTTTTATTGTAGTGTTTTTTATTTAATGGGTCTCAGAGAACACCTCATATAATTTTATCAGCTTAATAGCGGTCTCACTCTCCATTGCGATGCGACGGGCGCGACCGTCCCCATTAAACACACGCTTCGGACTGAGGCGCCTTTGAGCACGGCACAGAAACCGACAAAATATGGCTCTGCTCGCGGCGTCGAATTTGCTTCGCGTTGAGGCAGCATCTCCACTTATGCAGCTTCGTAGTGAGGCAGCCGCTCGAGCCGAGGCTGCTTCTAGCTAGTGGATACGCGGCTTAATACACTGTCTAATCTCACGCAATACTTTCAGGCCAGGGTACGCCGAGTCATAACTCGTCTGGGAACCCACCTGGAGGCTCCACCCCTAATAGTTCAAATATACCTAATTCCATGCACTCACCAGGAAATTCTAACAGTATGTAAATCATTTGTTTATTTAATTATATAAATGTAAATTATAATAGTAAATTTTATAATTTTAATGCTTCTGACTGTTGATGCGGTCTTGATTGTTACTCTCTTTTTATTCACCAGCTCTTGGGTCTGCGACTCCCAATTCCTCAGAAAGTACGGACTGGAGGCAAGCGCTGAAGTTATGGAATTACTGTTGTCGACTTGCAAAGTACCTGCTGGACGAGGGGCTTCTGGACAGGCATGATTTCCTCACCTGGATCATTGACCTGCTCGACAAGAGAGCCGCCGATGACGGACTCCTAAGGTAATGCGGATACCGCTGGACGGACCTGTTTCCCATTTTACCCGTCGGAACAAACTAAACGAACCAAAATATCTATTACGATTATTTATTAAAATTTTATGCGTAGTTGGGTACCTAATGTATGTAACTCTTTATTCTAAAAAGTAAGTTCCCAATCCGCACTGGGCCCGCGTGGGAACTGTAGGCCAAGCCCTCTCATATTGAGAGGAGGCGTGCCCTGCAGTGGGACGTATATAGGCTGGATGATGATGATGATTGTACAAAATAAACATGACAAAATAACAAACAAAACAAAACAAAAGTACATACATAGGCGAACATATCCCTTAATTAAGGGATCTCTTCCTTATGATAATGTTTTGGTGTATATTTTTTAGACTATTTCTGCCATTGGCATTACAACATATGAGCGAATTCGTCAACTGTGAGATCTTGTCGCGACGCCTGGCGACCTCGTGCGCCAAGAAGGCGGCCGCTATCTGCGCCGTGCTGTCGGACAGCACGCTGCGCGCGCTCAACCAGCCCGCCGTCTTCTCCAAGACCACTGACAAGTGTGGAGGTACTGACTATGGATTCTTCATTAGGACATGTGACTTTAACAAACCTAAAATTATTTATTTTGACTCTGTCATTTACAGATTCCCAAAGACCAATGTCGCCATCGACTGAACAAAATGGCGATATCAAACCAAACATATCCCAAATCAAGCGTTCGGGGACACCCGCTGAACACAGCCAAGGGACACTCAGTTCCAATAATTCCCTGGGGACTCCTAACCCCACACATTCTCTAGGAACGCCCAACCCATTGGGCACTCCGAATCCGACGCAAGGGCTGGAGATCAAGGAGGAATATAGTAGATCTATCAAAGAGGAGAACTGCTCGCCTCCAAGGGATACCAAAACCACCCTCACGTCAGTCGTCACGGCTGCCCTGAACCCCGTCCAAGTTGGTTTTGGCGAAGTACTGAACTGTCCCTACCACAGAGACAGCATCATTCAACTCGCCGCAATCTTACAGGTATGTACATGCCTTCTGGTTAATACTTACGCTACGTTAATTACAACGTTGCGTAACATACCATGTCCTCTAATGACAATTAGTTTTATACGTGTGATACCGGGATGTGTTGCAGATAATTAGCATAGAGTGCCCCACGGCGATGGTGTGGTCGGGATGCGGCTCGTCGCTGCAGGGCTCGCCGCTGGACCTGCTGCCGCTGCCCCCGTCCGCGCTGCCCATGCCGCACATGGACTCCGACATTACTGAAGAACACAGAAAGATGGTAAAAAATGTAAAAATACTAACATTGTGGACTTTATGACATCTGTACTTTTGGGTAATATCAATTCATTTTATTCCAAAGGTATACGAAGCCGAACAAAAAATTGCAGCCAGAAGCAAAAAAGCAGAAAGTAAATGGTGCACAGATAAATGGCAGACTAGCTCTCAAGGTATTTTGACGACTTGTGATATTTTTTCGACACGAATTATAATTAAGCTCGTTTGCATTGGAAGTAAAAACCACTTGAAATTTTAACAAGTAAAGTTTATTTTTATTGATTTACCTACTTGGCTGCGCAGCGCGCGTGCTGGCCGTGCTGGAGGCGCTGGACCGGCACTGTTTCGACCGCGTGGACCCCAACAACAACCTGGACACGCTTTACAAGGAAGTGTTCGCGCACTGCTCGCCGCCCGCCAAAGATTTGAACACCGACATCAAGGACCCGGTAAGTGTATTTGTGTAACACTGTTTTAATTATTAGTCGAATTTGTACTTTTTGTCGTTTTATAAAGTTTGTTGGTCCATAGTCAATGGCAATTAGAAGATTTATCCCAGTTTAACTATCAACGTCAATTACAACTCCAAACATGACGTTCTTCAAACATTCAGTTCCCACAAGTTTGTGGTGGGTAGTCCTCAAATCGTTTTATGGACGTTAGAAAGGTTTTTTACTGACCAATTTTCAGGGTTTCTATTTCAAATATAGACTGATGATGTACCCTTCTCATAGAAACGCAGGAAAAAATCTCTCGACTGTTTTGCTTCCGGCAGTTAAAAATTCACATGCTATAATGGCAGGAATGGGGCTGTTCGTATGCGGTGGTGCGCGTACTGTGCGAGTGGGCCGTGTGCGGCGCGCGCTGGGGCGAGCACCGCGCCATGGCCGCCGCCGCGCTGCTCGACAAGCGCCAGCAGCAGCTGCTGCACCAGCACCACGACCTGCACGCCACGGGTAACTGCTGCTTGTTGCTGATGGCCTGGTACCTGGCCGACGCGCCAGGAGAGTTTGCACAAAGCCAGTAAGCCAGCGTTGGCCACCGGCTGGAGAAATAGACGAACGCTCTATTCTCGCCAACATCGGCTTGGCGCGCTGGCTTGGCTTGAAAACTGTTTACACGAGGCAAATACCAAGCCACTCTTATTGACAGCCAGTGTTGGCTTCGTGTAAACTATGCTTTACTCGACGCCAGTAATTCGGACGCCAGTCCCAGATTATCCTACGCAGGTTTGATCCGTGAAGTTTAGACGAGGCCAACTGGATAGGTACAACACTGGTGCGGGGAGCTTGTAAATTACGCCGGCGCTCCATTCCTAGGAATGCTGGCATTCAACACGGGCTTCTTCTAAATCTAGCTTTAGAAAAGCTGACTGCAAAGCTTAACTCTTTTCCACAACATACGACTGACGCCAATCGGCGTCAACGGCAATGAATATCACTGGACAATATTTACACCAATCACCTTGTCCCAAACTATACTACAAAACCTAATTAGATTCCAAAATACGTCAAAAAAACTACCAAAGATGGCAGAATATCACAGTGCCACGTGTCATCATCATTGTGACGTTTCAGGGAAACCAACCTTTGGTACAATAATTATGTTAAAATCAAATTATTTCCAAATACGTTAAAGGACATCCCAATTTTAATAAATGTTTTTTATGCATTTATCGCCTAACAGGTCTTGAGGTGTCGTACCTTTCGTTTACTTAAGTTTAAGCATGGTTCTTAGTTTTCTAGTGCCCATAAAAACGGCATGGGATAGTCCGGAACTGTTTCAATTGCTGTAAATAAAAAAAGTGACACAAACCCCCCACACATTTATTTTAACATAAAATACTCAAAAACTGCGCGGAAACTATAACATTTGAGAAAGACCTGAGAAAACTGGTCAAGCATATAATTATACAGTCACATACCCATACAAAAAAAATGCTAGAAGTGGCCACGACACGTGAAATTGTCACGGTTTCATATATGTAGCGTTTCATGAGCTCTACCCCATTTGGGAATACAGGCGTAATGTATGTATGTATACCCGTGCTTAGAAGAATATCTGTTTATTTTCATAAGCTCACTTGTAACTTAATATTCGCTGGCGCCGTAGGCCAAGAGCTGCTGGCGAGGCTTGGGATCGGGTTTCGCTGACGGCGTGCGCAGCGCTGGGCACTTACCGTGGGATACGAACACGATCGTTAAGTTTTATCTCCACTTAAACAGGATGTTGAGCTGCTATATTTCTTACTACTTACTCTATATTTCATGTGTACGCTTTATCAACACAATCCTTCAATAATATACGTTTGTATGCTAATAATTACTCGAGATCTTCGGGTAGGTAGGTGCTTTAGGTAAACAATAGGATGTTGCAATCATACAAAGTGTCACTACTGAAATAATCGTTGTTCCCTTTTTTTTAAGAGGCTTAAAACATTCACGCTTCTTACAATTGAGATGTTTAAACATCTTATTGGGACCCGTAGAGACTATGCATATTTTTTGTTTGTTGCATTATCAAAATATTGACGGTTAAATTAGCAGATGCGAGTTTATCTCTTTGAAATTTATTGAACGAGTAAGTAATTTGTGAGGTCATTCATACTTAAAATGTTAATAGAGCATTTCACACACGGTATGAAAATTATGAACTTAATTAATTTCGCTGTATAATGTATTTTGATATCAAAAGATCATTTTAAATCAAATTGCTTTCATTGCATAAGCATCTTTAATGTCAATTACAATAGGCAAGCTGATTGAAAATTCTGTTTTTATTTTACTATGTTTCACAAACAAAAAAATACGCTATTGTGTTCAAAGGTTTTGTTAGTTTTTTTTTTGCCAAGGAACGACGTCAACAGCCCTCACTCCGAAAGTTAGATGATATATACCTTTGATTTTGATTACTTGATAAACCAGAAAATACTTGTTCCATATTTTGTCGTAATCAAGCTGACGCACTATACAGAATGCTATATTTTTAATGCAGTCATTATCCCTATTGCTGTTAGCGAAGTTTTCTTATTTTACGTGAAGCTGTACGAGCCTTGTTTTTTCCATGAAATCGGCTTCTATATAAAGTGAGTAAGTTGCAACACAAATTTACTGTACAAACCAGACAGTGAGATGCAATAGACAAAGGCGAAAATTTCACTTTTTTTAGTTTAAAAAAACCTAAGCACCGCGATTGCATTTTAAACGAGCAGACGATTGTTTCTCCTTTGTTTAGAACATTAGAACTCTTAATTTCAGACGCAATCAACTAAATCAGCAAAAGCGATTTGTATATTACGCCTTCACGTCTTTTATGCTTAGTCGGAGGTCTCTGACCTATGCTCATAATGTTAACTACCAACTGATACGAGCTGCCTAGTACGAAGTGTTGTAAAAAAATTACGCTATTCTGTAATATAGCAATACAAGCGATATTAGTTATACAAGCTATGCGAAATATATTTTCAGAAAACTATTAATTGTGCTTTTATGTTAATTTATAAAAATAAAAAGTTGACTTATACCCGCCTCATGCAAATGGTCGAAGGTATGGATCCCATGCTCATACCTCTGAATTTTTCTAAATCTATGTGCTAAATTAGATATAATATTTACTACGAGGGTATTTGGTTATTGAAATCATCGTGAGGAAACCCGAACAAAACGACGAACCAATTCAATTTTGTGTGTGAAGTTCCCAATCTCTTTTTGACCCGCTTGAGAGCCATTGCCAAATCCTCTCGCACTGAGAGAAATCCAGGGCTCAGCAGTGGGACATATGTAGGGTGGATTATATTATTATTATTAATGGATGAAAAAGTTTATATTACGGCTGTCTAATTGTTTGGGGTTTGTCCGGTCCGAGAACTGTTTTTACCAGTTTTTTTTTATGGATGGTGGATCATGGAATATCACCCATGAATAATTGATTATGATTATCCAATGAAAAGTGGCTCGCCCGGTTTGTTATAATTATTATCTATTTACTGTATTAACTTAGGTGTACCCAATTACTAACAGATTTTCTAAAGGTTTGAAGCGTGAAACAGTTCAGTTGTCTTTTTAGCGGTTCGCAGGCTCTGCCTACCCCATTAGGGAACACAGGCGTGATGTATGTTTGATTAACGGAAAGTCAAAGTAATGAGTCAAAAAATCTCAACATCATTAGGATCACATTTTAATGTTCCGTGCGTCCGTTCGTCTGTCGGTCGACGTGCCACGCTAAAACACAAAATAATAAAACTAATGAATACCAGATATTTCCATGTTGTATTATAATTTATACGCCGCATCTGGAGTATGTTGTCTGTTGAAAAACATAATAAGATGTCCTGCTTTGCGAACTTAATTTCCACTTTCTTTTGTTTTTTACATCCATCATAAGCCAAAATAAGCAAATGAAATAAAATATTGTGTACACACCTGCACTTATGTATTAATTTGCAAAGTTGAAGTTTATTTAATATACAAGAATAAATAAAGAGCATGTTACTTTGCTACTTTAATGGAATATTTTGCTAGCCTTGATAAGATCTTGTGCTATTGCGAATATAAAGAATTCTTGTATCTGCATCTTGTAGTATGGATTTATTTTAATTTTAATGTACTAACCTATGCAGAATATTTACAATAAGCTTACAGCGCAACAATAAAGAGTAAATTAGGGTTTTACGTAGTTTTATAAAAAAAATTATGTTCCCATTTTATACGATTCCTATTATATGGTTCTAGCTCTGCGCTAAATAACTGTCTTGGTTTATTTAATTTTATATGACAATGACAATACATATGTATGAAACATTTTTTTTGCTTTTGTAATATATGTACGCAAGTGACTGATTTCTTTATATCATAATGCAATCTTAAGTTTCGTTGCGAATCTGTACGTAAATATAGCAGGGATCGGACGAATTTGCGTCATTACTCGCAATGATATGAGCATGACTCTAATGATGGATCAATCAATTAATGTCTTACAAGTCACACCTGCTTTACAAGTCAGTAATATTAGTGAATAATAAAGTTGGAGTTCCTGATTGGACATGTACGGGTGGCATCTCTTGAGACGTTCTTTTCTACAAAAAAAGGCGGGGCCCGGTGGGTTTCAACCTTTGCTTTAGTAAACTGTAGTTCTAAAAAAATTACCTGGGATATCGTATCACTCTCTTGACACTTACGAACAAGATCGACGACATCCTCCCAATAAGTAGACCAATTAACTATTTTTTGGCCCTAATCATGCCATGGTTACCCTGTAAATTCTGCCTTTCCCCAGTAAGTTACAGATTGTTACAAATAAACTGTTTCATTGCAGTAAGCAACACAATCACAGTTATCTCCTGACTTAAGGGACAGAATAATAAGAATAACACAAATATGTTGGTTTTTTTTGAAGAGGGAAACTTATTTATTTCAGTATCCCTACTTCCCTACTGATCTCCTAAATGCAAATGTAACTCTGTCTGTCTGTTACACTATTACGCCTAAACTATAGAATCCGAATGATCCAAAAAAAATGGTATGGAGATGTTTTAAGTCTCAGGGAAGGTCATAGAAAAGTTGTTATTGAGATAAATTGCTTAGCCCCACGGGTTAGCGTTATCTTAATTCTACGAAAACGGCGTCGCTGGTATTAGCTGATAACTAAGTACATTATTTATCAATGACAAGTGCAACGTTACATGCTTAATTATTTTCATTACTTATTAATAAAATATCAATACTTCAAGTAAGTTTTAACAAAATTGTTGAGCATTCGATTTATTTTAGCAATTCAATGATTGAATCTTAAAAAATTATACTAGGAAAACAATGAATCATCATGTCCATGTCCATAGCCATATTGTTCGAGTAGGAAGCTAATTCGTACGTTCTGGTAAATAGTTATGAAGTAAGGTATATTAAAAAATATATTTTGTGATTTGATTTTTTCCCCATATCAAAAATTCTAAATTAATTTATTTCTGCAAGTAGGCTGTGAGGGGTGCTTTTACACGTTTTTTGTTTTAGTTTACCAGTGCTTCGTAAAACCGTTGATTGGCAAGAAAAATGCGCCACCAAAGACTTGGCACGAAGTCATGTTTTCTAAAAAAATAAACATTAGAAAATAGTATAATAACAACCGCAACTGACACCATACAAATAATGAAAACTCGCTTATTATAATCAATACAGCAACATAATTCTGAACACAATAGCACAGCAAAGCTAAATCACTACTCTAGTGGCACGATTTTATTTACCATGAGACGTGATGGGATGGATCTCAAAGTCAAATTGGGATGTAAACGGTCCCAGAATTAATATATGTATAGTATATTAGTATATAGGCAAATACTTAATCTAAAATCACTTGGAGATATAAGGGTCAATAGAACTATTTAAGAGCTGTGTAGTCTCTGAGGTGTCAATATGATATTACATACATGTATACATCACGCCTGTATTCCCAGATGGGATTGGCAGAGCATACAAAACTTTACACAGTCTAAACCATGACTATTTGACGTCTTACAGCCACTTCCAGCATATTTTTAGGTTCTAAGGTAATAGGTACAACAGACGACAGTGACAGGACAGGATGTAATAAAATTCGTTGTTAAACAGATCAAGACAATATAGTTTACATTTATGGTCAATTGGTCATTGGTAAAACTCTGAACGCAGTTGAAATGTAAATAAATTATTGTATTAAGTGGGTAACATTTTTCTGTCCATTAATATGGAATTTCATTGTTTAGTGTCATGCGTTTGAGCGAGCCAGATAAGACATTTTCTGTTAAAATTCTGTGGAAAAATATTTGTAGGCGCAGCCTTTGGTACTCTGTTTTGCTATATCTGCGTTGCGAATCCCTGACATCGATTCGTGTGCTACTACAAAGAAAACAAATCACACTAAAATAAACTTAAAACACAATGTAAAATAAAAATATCACGAAATATTGGTCATCGTCATAATTTTTCTATAGGTACAGTCAAGGAAATTTAAACCTGTGCCACTTTGAACCTTATCATAATAAGTTTCATTTGCTTTGAGTTGTAGATAGAATGGTATGTCACAGTGATATTTTTTTGTAAAAAGGTGCAAAAGCACAGTTATTACATATCATATCTGCGGTAGGAACACCTAAAAAATCCGAAATTTTGTATATTTCGAGCGCTGTTGTCTGCTAAACCACAAACAACGTTTAGGGCTGGTTTAATCAACGTGAATGTAATAGTCTTGGAATAAATCAACCTTACCCTCTCTTATTTAATTTGAAAAATTGTTTTCCGCGCGGATCTTTCATGCTTATCTTTCTTGGTAGCTGAAACTTTCAAACCATTTTCAATCCCAGATAAATAATCCACAAAAGAAGCTATAACACTGTTAAAAGTAATAAGATGAATACAATTTGATACAATAAACAACGTGACACAATGGCAACACTTCCCTGTTTAATACTGCAACATCCTTTGCACTTGCTACACAACGATCTACCTGTTATATTGACAATGGAATCTGTGGTGGTATAGTCCTCGACATCCAACTCTGCAAGATTTTTTGTAGTGGGGGTAAATTCGAGCATCGCTTTTTTTTCTAAGTAATAGCGATGCGCGAACTTACCCCTACTACAAAAATCTTGCCAAGTTAAATGCCCGTAACTATGTCAATGATAGGTATATTTTGTATAGATAGAGGAACTAAACAGAGCCAATACAAAACCTAGGTAGTTTAACTCTCAAACGAAACGAAGGAGTTCCTTTTAAGGTTAGAGATTGTTACGTTGTGCGAATGTTAAGTTGGCCTTTAGGCTAGACGTTCAAACATTTTTTTTACCACGAATACGACGAAACTCCTGTACTCGCCAATATACTGGCTATAACTTGTAACAGGCTTACACGAGTGTTCAAAATTTCAGCTCAAAAAGTTGAAATCTTATCTGCTTCAAAATTGAGTTGCAAGATTCTACCCGAACAAACTTACGTCCATACTCGTACTTACTAGGGATGTAACGGAGGTGGTTTATCAGAACCGAAGCCGAAACCGGAGCTTTCTAAATTTGTTTTAACGGAACCGAAACCGAAACCGGAACCGGAGATCAGAATCTAATTTACCTAAAGGCGTAAACCAAAACAATAACAAACGAATGAAAAAAATAACTGTCGCAAAACGCGTGGGGTGATCCCAGGGAGACAAGTCAAAACCTGTTTATTTGTATTTGTACTAGGCACAGCACGCGCCAAGCACGGCGGCCGCTAAGTTTCGGTTCCGATATAACCTCCGGTTCAAAATCAATCGGAACCGAAGCCGAAACTCCGTAATAGGGATGTAACGGAGGTGGTTTATCGGAACCGAAGCCGAAACCGGAGCTTTCTAAATTTGTTTTAACGGAACCGAAATCGGAACCGAAACCGAAATCGGAACCGAAGCCGAAGCCGGAGGTGTGAAATCAACCGAAAGTTTCGATATATCGGAACCGAAGCCGAAACTCCGTAACATCCCTACTCCGTAACATCCCTAGTACGTACTTATACGTTGCAAAAAAAAAAGTGAATGAAACGTGTTCTAGTCCCGCATAATTTATTTTTTCACATCTAAAGTACTGCATCAAATGTCTTGAAATTTGGAGTGGATAAAGTTTAAGCTCCAGGGCAGGGGAAGAACTTTTAAAAAGGTTATGAGAGTGAGCAAAATCACGAGACGCAACTAATAAATACACATATTAAGTCAATACGATTAAACATTTTCAAAATACTTAAACTTTAAAAATAAATCCATCCAGCTTTATCTAGTTTTTAATCCGATTAACTTTAAATTTATCAAATTAATAATTATTATGACTTCATTGAAAATGTTTAGAACCCCTGCTTCTGTGACCTTTTACAGCCCGTTCCCATCGCGACGGGCGCCCGCACGAATTTTAATCGGGCCTCGGCGCCTCTGTTCACACTGGCCGGCTGTCGGCCCGATTTTTAATCGGTGTCGGGGCCTCTATTCACACCAGTCGGCTGTCGGCCACGACAATGTGAATGCGCGAACGAGACGCGCGGGAGGTACAGGGGGTTAGGCGCGAGCGGGGTCGGCCCGACATCCGATTTGATGTGAACACCGCGCCCGGCACAATTTTTTATCGGCGTGCGGGCTCGCTGAACGCCCGACATTTTATGTCGGATCCGATTGTCGGGTGTGTGTGAACAGCTCCATATAAAATGTACTGCGGCTACGACGCCCGATTAAAAATCGTGCGGGCGCCCGACGCGGTGGGAACGGGCTCTTAGAGTCTAATGTTATACTGAATGGACCATAAGTACCTACGCAGCTGTGAAGACTAAAGAAGCCTGTAGCCAAATAGCTTTTTTAATTCATATTAGCGCCCCCGAAGAACGTATATCGACCAGATCGACGATGTACTAAAGGGAGGCCAAATGGGTACTCCTACCCGAAACCGTCGAGCGTGCGTGAGAGTTATGAATGTGAGTGAAGCGAGAGAAGTATGTCAGAATAGAAGCGAATGGCGCTCTGTTGTCTCTGCCTACCCCGCAGGGAATAAG
Source organism: Adoxophyes honmai (assembly GCA_005406045.1). Classification (NCBI taxonomy): domain Eukaryota; kingdom Metazoa; phylum Arthropoda; class Insecta; order Lepidoptera; family Tortricidae; genus Adoxophyes; species Adoxophyes honmai. Next base: position 123,563 of record BHDV01005367.1, read on the forward strand.
GCGTGACAATTATGTATGTATGTAGTTTATAAAGTTGCCGAATTTAGACAGCATAATGAAAAGCGGTTGAATTGAAACGCTTCGCGGCCTTTGGTGTTTCTGTTAATTTAGAAAAAAAATCTGTAACGACATAAATTTGTACCAAATTACTTACATTCTGTATGTTCCTTTTGTAAGCTGTAACAGCAGGAACTTGCTCAATATGTATGTTATCTTGAAAGTAGTTTCCTATACGCCCAGGACTAAGGCGTCTAAGAGACTGAGTATTTTGTACTTCCAGGTTCCGATGACAAAGAGTCCGTGACTTCAGGCAACGGGCTGTACAACGGGCCTCCGATCTTCCAGAGTCTGCTCTTGCGATTCCTGGATAACGATGCGCCCGTGCTAGGTATCGAAAGTTTATTCGTTACTGTGTTTTTGATGTTACTGATACCCTTTATTCGTTTAAGTGGAGCACAAGCTTTGATTGTCATTGATCAAGGTCATAATAATATTTAAAAATAATTACCAAGTACTCTTGATGCTGAATTAATATATGTATTAGGTGAAAAAATCTGATAAAAGCCGTTGAATAGTTTTTGCTACGTTAATTACGTTATGTATGTATATTGTATACCTCAAAAGGGGCCTACTGACACACCTCCCGCAAGGGTAGTCTATATTCACGAGCAATGAGAACAAACCAAATTTTCTTGCAATTTTCCAAGGAAACTAATGTTTTTTTTAATTGCTCCTACGGCAGCTGTGTGAATAGGCACTCTGTTAAGTGTCAGTGACGTTAGAAATGCATAAGTGACAAGTCACAAAAGAGTTGCTAAGAGTTAAAAACTAGCCAGTATGTTTTATTTTGTGGCAGATGACAGCCCGAGCGCGCCACCGAGCAACCGGCAGCAGTTCGCGAACCTGGTACATTTATTCGGCGAGCTGATCCGGCGCGACGTGTTCTCGCACGACGCCTACATGTGCACGCTCATCTCTAGAGGTGACTGCCGTACTGCTTTGATGTTTTTTTTTTAAATAAAAACAGAGGAGCGTTAGCTTTATGTCACGGTTTAATCTTGCTGATGTTCGATTCGCCTAAATGTTTGTTACTTCACGCAAATGCAATGACACTGCGATAATATAGCGCAGCATCAGACTAACATGGACTCCGCAAATTTTAAATGTAGGAAAGCATAACATCTGTACATTGGTGCTCAAAAATACCACCAGTACCAGCGCAGGTAAAGTGTATCGTGCAAATCATGTCACATCGAGAAAAACTGCTCACTGTGTGAGGGCCAAATAGGGGATTTTGGGCTTAGTTACATTTCTGTAGATATTATTATACAGGTTCAAGACACCAATTAATCCTGCGCAGATTAGCAATACGCTAGCTGTGAATAACAAAGAATAGCCCGAAGCTTCCAAGCACTGTATCTTTGTCTTTTTTTGTTAGTCAAACGAAAAAAACCGTGTATCTGAAATATTTTAAATAATTAGACGGATGGACTAAAGGCGGCGGTTCGCGCCGCGACAGACAGGAGACCGAGACAGGAGACCGCGACCGGGGTCCGCGACCGGAGACCGCGACAGTCACTTGACTGTATGCAACAGCATGAGCGGCTCTTCGCGAGCGAGATCGAGACAGGAGAAAGAGACGCGAGACGGGAGACAGCGAGACGGTCGCTGCCCAGGACAAGTAGTGTCTCGTGTCGCGCCCAAATCATACGTGATTTAATGGAAAAAAATAGTACTTTCTTTGACAAAGTATGCGAAATGCTAATCTAACTGAGACAGTTCAGACAGCATCGTCCAATATTATGATGCACGATTAGAGCCCCACAAAGACGAAAATTTAAATAAAAATATTTTGTATCTTATATTTCATCTACTTCTTCATATAGGAGTTCTATTCTTTTTCGGATATCCACCATGACACAAACACAAACTGGCTACACCGACAGGTTCTCCGATTCTGACGTCTCGGTCAAGGAGGTCGCAGGTCTCTGTCTCGAGCTACAGTAGATGCATAGAGACCGAGACACTTGTCGCGGTCTCCGGTCGCGGTCTCCTGTCTCGGTCGCGTGTCTCTGTCGCGGCGCGAACCGCCGCCTTAACAGTTTTAGTCGTCTAGCCTTTTGAGTCCCTGAAGGGGCAGACAACAGCCAGTACTCCTTTAAAAGTGAGCGTTCTCTTGCGCAGGCGACCTGGTCTCGCCGACTGAGCCGTCGTCGTCGGGCGGCGCGCACGGCGCCGCGCCCTCGGCCGGCGCCGGCGCTGCGCACTCCGTCGACGATGACATCTTTGCCGGTATCGACCTCAAGCCCAAGATGGAGGTAAATTGCTCACCTGACATTTGCTATCAGCTCCTAATGCAATTCTATTGAGGGATATCTATTGTTTTGGGCCATTCAACTTTTGTCAGCTTATAAAAGGTTATAATCTAGATCCTGATTTATAATCATACTTTTACTACGTAATGGCTATATTTAGCGGGTGGTAGTGGTCTTCAATTAAGTCGAATCTGATATGATCTGTTTCGTAAGCACCAGACTTAAAGGCTTGAGCTCGCACGTGCCTATATTACCACAGGGTTAGGGGTGTACAAGGGAATCCCATGTACTAAATACTCTGTCAGTAAGTCAGAGGTGAAAGTCTCGAGTTTGTACATAATATCATAATACGCTTACGACATTGCGACTAAAGGTTAGTACGGGTATGTTACGTTTTGGCATTTTGCAGATTGCCTCCGCATTGATTGTTGCCTTTGCTTGGATGTTTAATTTAGTTACTGTTATTCTAGGTGTACTTCGTTTTCTTCAGTCTTTTTACCACTGACTTGAGGGCTGTGTTAACTAGTGCATGATACATGTTGTCCCTCGATTTTACTCCCACAAACGGGCTGGAGTGTATACATCAACGTACTTTTTACAGGAAAATGTTCGAATGGATTTAGACGACTCAAAAATAGATGATGATCTTGACAAATTATTGCAACATATCAAAGAGGACCAACAAAATTCTATGGACGCTCCAGACAGTCCGAAAGACCCTGGGGAATCATCTCACAGGTTCGATTCAAACTTTATCTTGATTAATAGAATCTAAAGTCATGTTTAATTCCAATAATGATAATGATGTCGATGCTTCGCAGTGTAAATTCTCCAATGATGGGTTCAAGCAGCATGAGCATTCCTGGTATGAACTCGATGGGAATGGGCCCCATGTCTGTGTCAGGTAATCTGTTTACAATTATTTTTTGCATGGCGGTACTAAATTTAATCAGTTAGTCGGGCAAAAATAAAGTTTCCGTTTTTGGGAAGAAAAAATTACGGATTCGTATATTAAGCGTTCGTACGAACTTACGAAACTCGCCAAGGCTCAATCTATAAAACGTAGCTTTTACGATACAGATGAGTAATTAGTATCTATGTGGTTATTTGGTTGCAGGCATGCGCGGCGGCAGCGCGGGCGAGGCGAGCGCGGGCGCGGCGCCGGCGGCGGCGTCGCGGCACTACAGCTACACGATGCACTTCCCGCTGCCGCCCGCGGAGCCCGAGCACGCGCCGCACGACGCCAACCAGCGGCACATCCTGCTGCACGGCGTCGGCCGCCAGCGCGACGACGCCAAGCACGCCGTCAAGAAAATGACCAAAGGTACAGTCGCCGGCGAGCTAGCTGACACGATTTTAGAGTGAAAAGTTAATTCGCCCATCGGCGTATGAAATTTTTTCTTCCTTTATTTGATTACAAGTTTGAGAAAAGCACTATACAAATCCCTAAGGGAAACGAGGTTACCGGTCGTGTAGCTATATTTGTAAATTCATAATATTCTTGCGATGTTTTGCTGTCGAAGTTAATGAAACACCAATTTGTTTCAGAAATATGTAAATTATTCTCCAAAAAGTTTTCAATCGACGTAGCTGAAGGCGGCAAGGTCAAGAAGCACGCGAGAAGCGAATTCAACTTCGAAGCCGTCACTCAAAAATTCCAAGTAAGCGTCAACAATCAAATGCTTGTCAATATGAAAACTTTAAAGTACTTAGTGACGAATTCGTGCGATGACAGGTCTTACAATACAATGATTGGGGCCCCTGGCGCGAAGATGATTCCAGCGTATGTTTTGAATATTGCTTTACTATTTCTTCGTTTCTATGTTTGCTGTCTTTGAACGTGTTGCTATTGAGATGATGTTTGGACGTAACCCCGCATAATGTTGGTCTGGCGATGCGCGTCCCTGCCGGTCCCGCTTGTGAGTGTTGTGCGTGAGCCGGGCGGCGCGTGAGACGGCGTGTGTTGCAGGCCATGTCGCTGTACGAGCAGGGCGCCGTGTCGTGGGCCGTGGGCGGCGCCGTGTGCGAGGCGCTGGCCGCCTACGCCGCCGGCGCCACCACCTACCTGCCGCAGCCCGAGCACGTGGCCTTCGCGCTCGACCTCATGGAGATCGCGCTCAACGTCCACGGTCTCATCGAGACCTGCATACAGGTACGCATAACCTCTCTATACAGGGATCCTATCGTTTTACCAAAAAGATGTTCGTCAAATTTCATTACCCAAACAGATTTTCCCAAATGTTTTATGTGCCAAAACAATCTTTCGCATAAAGTCGATACGCAAATT
>BHDV01005367.1:133390-148987 GCA_005406045.1 Adoxophyes honmai
GACCTGCTGCACCACCGCGACCTGCACGACGCCGCCGCGCACGACGCGCTGGCCGTCTTCACCTGCATCCTGGTCGGTCAGTGCCACCGCTCCGGCGTTCTCCGGCGACCTTTATCAAGTCCTCAGTCCATCTTATAGGTGGACGTCCTACGCTGCGCTTGCTGATCCGTGTTCTACACGGAACAGACACTTTTCGATCCCATCGGCCATCTGCTCTTCGTGTGATGTGACCTGCCCATTGCCACTTCATTTGCTAATCCGATAGGCTACATCGGTGACTTTAGTTCGGATGTCTTTATTTCTGATTTCTGACATACGTTGCCAAATTAGGGTGTTCGATAATAGGGCTTTATAATCATGGCAACATTTCCCGTGCAGCGCGCCACTGCTTCTCCCTGGAGGACTTCGTGCGTCACGCGGCGCTGCCGTCGCTGGTGAAGGCGTGCAACGGCATCGCGGCCGGCAACCCGGCCAGCGCGCCCTCGCCGGACACGGGCGCGCGGCTCACGTGCCACCTGCTGCTGCGGCTGTTCAAGACCGTCGACACGCCGCAACCGGGTAACCGCCCCCTATGCCAGCCTCAGCCTAGCGTAGATTACAAGTGGACGCAGCAATTGTGCAAAAAATAATATTTACTACGCACTTCAAAGTCGCGTATCAGTTAACGTCGTTCGCCATGGCGTCGGCCTGTCGCAAGCAGCGAGTAGCCACTAGCCAGCGCCTGTGTCGCAGGCATAAAAGGAAGAGCCACTAGACAGATGATAATGGCCACCCAGTCCCGCAAATCGTTTATGGTTTTTTGACTTATAAATGTCAACCGTCACTGTCACAGAAACTGTACAGAGCCATTAAACATAGAGGAAAAAGGCATAAGCGTTACGCGCGATCTTGGGCCGGCCAATAAGAGCACAGCATTCGCCGCGATGATTTGGCGGAATCGTCTCCGAACATTCGAAATGACATTAGAACTGTAGTGAGATAACTGTTCGCTGGTCGCAGGGCTGTACAGCGTGTCGACGTCGCCGGGCCCGGGCGGCGCCGCGGCCGGCGTGCGGCTGTCGTGCGACCGGCACCTGCTCGCCGCGGCGCACAAGAACATCGGCGTCGGGCCCGTGCTCGCCACCCTCAAGGCCATACTGAGTACGTATCACCTTTACAACTAATATCCGTACCCTATGTACCACATTTTATTGCATGCACTTATTGTTAGTAATTTTCAGGCAACGACAGAACTGTCGCCCTTCGGCGGCCTCCACCGCTCCTAAGTCAACAACGAGGGCGTGGTCTAATGTTTTATGTCAATGGTTGAAAACCAGTCATTACTGAACGCAAATTCCATTTTTTTGTCTACTACAACTAAGAACTAAATAGTATCTGTGCTATCGTAAGGACAATCGAACTTACGTTTTATGTAACTCGGTAGTAAAGCTATGAATATTTATAATTATTTCCCCAACATTCGTTTAGACGTAGAATTGAAATTGAAACCATTCCAAATATTCCAAGCAAGAATGTCGCATTAGCCAAATCTTTATTGAAGATTAAGTAAACGTGTGGTCCAAAACTTTATTCCATCGTTTTTATCAGAAAACTTCGTATTTAAGTAAGCCTTAGTGGCAAATGCCAAAATATCAAGTATCTAATGACACTGGAAAAACATTACGCACTAGGTCTGCAAGTCGCTATTTTTCCAGTGGTGGGTGATTCGACCGCCCGCGAGAACGGCAAGGGCGGCGGCAAGAAGTCGTGCGAGCTGTCGCACATCCTCGGCACCAGCGACGCCGTGCCCGCGGACGCGCAGCTCGATCTCATCTCGTAAGTATTTCCGCACTTGCTTCCGTGCGATTACTTACCAAAATTATACTTTGAAATTTCGATGCTACGATGCCAAATGTGATACCAGATGTGTACGAGCTTGTAAAAATTAATGGTTCGCGTTGTGCAGAAACGACATTGACTTGTACCCTGACATGGAATAAGCTAGTGCTTACCGATGTCGATTTCAATTAACTGTTGTCTGCATACCGCTATCCATTTACATTTCTACAGTGGCTCAAATCGGGTATCCGCCAAGCCTAATAGTTTTCTACAAATTAAAAAATGATAGTTACGTGGACATGGCTCAGTTTGTATTACTATTATATTTTGTACTCGGGAATATTGCGATTTTCCGAATACCGTGACGAGAATCCTCACAACCCTCATGCTTTTTAAGAAAGCTTTCAGAAATATTTTACTGTTTTCAGCCATGTTTTAATTTTGTAATAATTAATCCATGGAGCATCCCACGGTCAAGCAAACCGCTATAGTTTAACATCTGCTAAAATTTAAAATTTTATGACATGAAATTAGTAATGAATTCAGAGTGTTACACCTCTGCAGTTTTAGTCATTACATGGGTGGATTTGCTTTCTGACTTTTCCATTTCAATTAGAAACGTAAAAAACAGTGATACGTATTGCAAAACATGATTATTTCTAATTTATTACTCACCGCCTTTATATTATCCTGCTTTCTTATGTTTTGTTTCCAAAAAAAGACCACAACATACCGTTGTCCGTGGAATGCGCCAAGTGATAAATATCCCAGTAGAAAATATACTATTCTGATCGTGATTTCTTGTGTTCCCAGAATACATGCAAACTTTTAATTTGATTTACATATTGTATTGACAAGCAAATGTTTTTCATCCTTAGGATAGACTCAGAGATGAGTGGGGGCCATAGAACTCCTAGGTTTGTTTTTGATTTAATATTGAGTTTCACGGTTGCACCTCCCGGCCCCGGCGCCGTCCGCGGCTGCGCCCGCGCCGAGGCCTTCACACTTCATGTACGGCCCCTTCGCGCTTTGCACGTACTAGTGACATTAACTAAATCGCTTTTGATAAAATAAAACAAGTGATTTATTTGTGAACGGTAAATGAGAACGAACCCATCACTTAGTACGTGCCAAAGCTTGATCCACCACATCACCCGCTTTGCTTATATGTTTTGTTTACCTCCATGTCCACGACCCTGTATATGTGTGCGTCTGCTCACGGGACCCTTGCCGCCGCGCGGCCGCTTTGTTCTGCTGTCCGTGGTTTAGCCGAACTGATTTGATCTATTTTCACTTCCCATTAACTAATTACCCATATAGCACGGTCGTCATCTTTAGATAGCAAGTGGGACAGATTCCCTTTGTGATTAACCTTGGTGGCATTCTATCCTGCTGTCTTCCTAACAGTGCCCGTCAGTGTCTACTGCTCCCACGGCCTTTGTCAGTGCGTTCGCTGACTAAACCCACGACTGCGAGATAATAGCTTGAACATTGCCGTGGTCTTGGAAGTTGGATAATACCAGAACGCATCATCGCTGAAATGAAGTTACATTACGATGTGTTGTCGGTTGTTGTACTAAGCAATGTCAAGTGTTCCTATTTTGTTCATATGTGTCTGCATCAGGTCGTTTATGACCGAAATTAAAAATGTTCTCGAAATCCCGAAGCGCTGTAGAACGCAAAGTTGTATTATGACATAATGCAACTCTTTCGCAGCATACAAACTTTTAATAACAATTGGGACTAAATTGTAAATCGTTTTGGCCGTGTTGCATATACTGATTAGATACACAAAAGCCAACTAATAGGTATTATAATAACACGCTTTCACTGAAACTGAACTGAATAAACCGAACTGCCCTACAGCGCTTCACTCGATGACACTAAACGTGCTTTATATGTTCACAAACTAATCCGGTTCATATAACATCAGTGGGAAAAACAGCTAAAACGAGGCATCGTGTTTCGAGCGTGTTACAAAGTGGTCCGTATCCCCAGGGGCAACGGCGGCGTCGGCTCCACCTTGCTAGATTCCTCGCAGTCTCTGTCCTCGCTAGCGCGGCGCGTGCTGGCGGAGATCTGCTCCGAGGAGTGGGTGCTGCAGAAGTGCCTGCAGAACCCCGACGAGCTCTACCAGCCCGACATGCTGCTGGACTCCATGCTCACGCCCAAACAGGCCCAGAGGTAAAGCTTATCTTTCTCACGTATTTCTCACAGAACTTCGCTAAGATTGATTTTATTTTATGCTTATTCTGTGAAAAGTTTGAAGACATTTTTTGCTTCCTGCTTTATTGTTGCTAGCTTATTAGTTATTTTTGATTGTGCTATTATATAATCAGCTGCTTAATCGTCTATGATATATCAACCCTTCGAGTCCTTTATCACAGAGGTCAACATGCCAAGTTGGCAAGTGGCGAGGGATGGTTCTATTTAATAGTGTGAAAAGTAATCACTTTGATCACATACTTTTATGATTTTACAATAGTTTTTGTGTATCGAAAATACCAATTTTACTTCTATGCAAGAAATGAGTTCACTAACTTTATTTACCATAAACCTGAAGTGATTATTGTTTATTTATTTATTTGTACAGATTGCTGCATATGATCTGCTACCCGGACTCGGCCAGTCACACTCATCCTGATATTGATCAAAAAACCATGATCACGCGCCTATTAGAGGTAAAGTTAATCTGCCTTTTATTTCTTATGTAACTTATGTTAGGCTTTTGATACTTACTACATTTTACTTTATTCACAACACGTGAAACATTTCATCCGAAAAGGAAAAAACACTATAATTTTGATGCCCGCCTGCATTCTACTGTGAGCAAAAAAGTCTACGTGCAGATTCCATCCAACCCTCGTCGATCATTTGCAAATAAAAAATATTGTTGCCGGACGTGCTTAATGAAAATCCTTACAAATTAAACAGCATCCAAGAACGATGTCCAAGATTGTCTGCAACTACCCACATAAAATGTGAGACTGTGTTCGTATCTTATATAATTAGAAGAATGAGGCCTTCAGGACGTTTCCAACAGTGTAAAGAACTACGGATCAAACCCGCCAGCGCCAGCTGCGGGCTGAGACGAGCGCGGCCTTGTCGTCACGCATTTGCAAAGTGCGAGCCGTCAATTTCATCCCAATCTGAAGAGCAAAGCTCTTTCAATCCTTAAAATAAAATTGTGTTTATCAGAATTTGGAGCAGTGGTCGCTGCGCATGTCGTGGCTGGACCTGCAGCTGATGTTCAAGCAGTTCGCGACGGGCTCGTCGGAGCTGAGCGCCTGGCTGGACATGGTGGCGCGCGCCGTCGTCGACGTGTTCCAGCAGCCGGCGCCGCCGCCGCCCGACAAGGACAGGTCGAATGCGTCCCTGCTCATGCCTTTTACACAACTCGTGACGTTACCTAAACCTCATTCACGGAAACAAGTTAATGGGGAAATCAAAAATTCAGTGCACAAACTTGGCTGGCTACTTTTGTTTTAACAAAAAACTTTTGACAGATTGTAACGTCGTAGTAAATTTTTCGTACAATTTCAAGTTTCAAATTATTATTTGTTAATTGGACATTCACAAATGAATATTATTATTACGCATGTTTTATTTATTACTATTATTTATACAATTATAATAGCCACTTCCAATTCCGAATTAAAATTAAAATTCACTTCTGTTATAGATTATAGTAGCCAGGTGCGAACGCGTTTTTCGAAACAAACCCTGTTAACTGTCTTTGTAATTTGTATGGGTTTACGTGACAGAGAGAGCGCTATATTAAATTTGTCTTCGTGAATAGGGTATAGTGACATAGTTCCTCAGTCTCTAGTATTGTAGTTACTCCCAGCCCAGCTAAAACCGGCACTTGCGTCGCAGGACGGGCACGGAGCGCGGCGTGGTGAGCACCAGCAAGTGGTCGGAGTCGGTGTGGCTGGTGGCGCCGCTCGTGGCCAAGCTGCCGCCCGCCGTGCAGGGCCGCGTGCTCAAGCAGGCCGGACAGGTCAGCTATACCCCCTCCCCTTCACTCAGGACCTTTACTAGACACCGGGACACCGAATACATCATATCCTGGCAAATAAAAGCGCACTCCCAGCTTGACATCTTATTTGCTTTTAGTTCGGTCAGTTAGTTTCGGTTTAAATACATACATACAATCACGCCTGTATTCCCAAACGGGGTAGGCAGAGCACACAAAACGCTGCATATACAAAACGATGACTATTTCACGTTTTGTGGTTTAGTTTCGGTTTAAAACTTGCAAAAAAAGACGAAAAGTAATTTTTTGAGACTGAGGGTCTTATTTTTGGGAAGTACATACTACATTATACATTTTCTGTGAAACCGTGAGCTATGTCACGGCTGCAAATGTTACGCCCAACAAGCCAACATGCGCTCAAAGTTTCTTTCACACTATGAACTCAAAAGGTATGTCAGGATCGTAGCGCGTGGAACAAAGTAGTCTCTGCCTACCCCTGTGGGAAAGAGGCGTGACGTTATGTATGTATGAATTTAGCTTTATTTTTTTAGGCAATCCGTTAATTAGTCGTATGGTTGACTGAAGGTTAATTCCAAGGAATATTTAAACGTCATTTTGTGTTACATGAAATTTATTTTGATTTTCTTGCTTGGGTGCTTCTGTTATGACAAAGTTGTGGAGATTACATGTCGCTGGTGTTTGACGGCAGATATTAGAGAGCGGGTGGGGAGCGGGCTGCAACGGCGGCTGCGGCAACGGCGGCGGCGCCAGCTCGCACCGCGACTGCAAGAGCCACCAGAGCCCCAGCTACAAGGGGTGAGCCTCTTAATATTAATACGTGTTGCACAGTTGCTTAGGTGTTGGCGACACGTTGCCACTACAGAACTTTCTTTACTTGTAAACTTATATCGAGTGTCCTAAATAATTTGTCCTAATTAGCTTCCTAAGCTCCAATAGCTTTATTTCAAAACAGATGTCAAAGTGATATTAAACTTTGATTGATATTAGATTTCAGCTTTGTACAGTCAAATTTTCACCTGAGCCTTAAGAGTTTAAGTCAGTAGTCACGGACACCGTGCGATAAGTTGATAAGTTGTAACTCGAGTGGCAAGCGAGGTTGGCCGGTGTCGCACAGCACTGAGTGGGCGCGTTGCAGGTCGGCGGGCGGCAGCGGCGGCGGCAAGCGCGGCGCGAGCGGGGCCGCGTGCGCCGGCGCCTGCTCGTGCGGCGGCGGCGGCGCCGTGCGCCTCGCCAACGAGCCGCTGCTCTCGCTCGTGCTCACCTGCCTGCGCCACCAGGACGACCAGAAGGTAACGCCGCTTCCCAACTCCCTACTTACTTTCCTTTCCTCAGGCCAAATGATCGTTTCGCGCCATCAATCTATCAAAAAGAAGTACCAGGATTGTAGCAAGTGAAAGTAGTATCTGCTTAGCCCTGAACTCAGTGTCCGTGTTATTAACAACGACAGGAGGGCCTGCTGAGCTCGATCCACGCGCAGCTGCAGCACTACCTGACGCACGCGCGCGAGCACGAGCGCGCGGCGTGCGGCGACGCGTGGGCCGAGGAGGCGGCGCCCGACGCGCTGGCGCTGCGCTTCGCGCTGGCCGGCGGCATGTTCGACGCCGTGCGCCGCTCCTACCAGCTCACCACCGACTGGGCCGTGCTGCTGGCGCAGCTGCTCACGCACCAGCTCGTCGACGCCTACAACAACAGGTCGGTGCAAGACGACTGCCTTTAGTGTCCGCTTCTCTTTTAACTTACGAACAAATCAATCAATTGACTGAGTTCTTTCAACCTGTACTTACACCGCTTTCAAAGGTTTCATCGTCAGAGGTTCCAAATTTATAAACATTTCCACTTATTGCGCTTCCTTTATTGCGTGCACATTTAGAACTCGCCACTCGCCCTTTGTCTGATCATCATCATCATTGTAGCACGGCAACACATACTACCTGTATCTGTAGCCTCTCAACATAGACAGAGACAGGTACAATCTATCGTACCGCGGACGACTTGACTCGCGCCTTGCTTGAATATTGAGCGCGTTATAATTAATTGGTATAATTTAGCCAAATTTACAATGTGATATTGTGATGTATTTTTAATTTGGAGATAGTTGGGAGTCATATTGTAGAAGTGTAACTCTAGACAAGGTGCGTTGTACCCAACAGCAACTTATTCACGACGCTGATCGACATGCTGGCGACGCTGATCCACGCGACGCTGGCGGAGGGCGCGGATGACAACAACCGCAAGCACTACCAGAACCTCATGAAGAAGCTCAAGAAGGAGATCGGCGACCGGCACGGGCCCGCCGCGCAGAGCGTGCGCCAGCTGCTGCCGCTGTCCAAGAACACCATCATCGAGGTAGGCCGCCGGCAAACGCTGCACACCGGGCTTTAGAAGGTTGCCGCCTTCACGTAAAGAGGAACCAGACGAAGCTTTGATCCAAATTAGTAAAGAAGACCAATGTGACGCATTTGTGGCTGGTTACTGCATGTCTAAACGATAAGTTGATAAGTTTGTGTTGAAGTTTGAGACACCATTCTGTTATACCTAGTAGGTATTACCTACAATGTTGCAGTCAGCATTTGCCGTACTTATGAAAAATCCTTGTATTATAATTTGACTTAATGTCACGCATGAGCTGTTGGCATTATACAGGGTGTCCCAAAACTCAACGATAATTCGAGACCGGATGAAAGGCCAAGTTATACCAGTTCAGGGAAAAATAAAAATAAAATTCCATGTCACTCGGTTCAGGAATAATAGGCACTTTTTCAAAAGACTTGAAAATCGACACCCTCGGTTGTATTTTCTAGTCCTGTGATCACCAGTGTCACTATTTCGCTGGGATTTTTTTTATTTTGGGATCTTCATTAACGATGCTATTAATCGCAATCACAAATTGATGCCAAAAACATTGGTAATTTAATAAAATAAGTCAAGTTTTAGAGAGTCATAATTCACGAAAATATTGTTAGGTAACTTTGACTCTTAATTTTGAAAAAATAAAGTACTGGACTACCCTTAGCAAGTTATTTCAAAAGATGGCGCATTTAATGAAGATTTTAAAATGGTGCAACACTTGCCCTTTTGCTTGCAATTAAATAAAATATTTCTAGTTTTTTACAAATTGAGCTCATTATTAACAACCTAACATTAAGAATTTTGTTATTAAAAATGCTATTATTTGTTTGTTTTCCGTACCCAAAGGGTGAAAACGGGACTCTATTACTGAGATTTCCATGTCTGTCTGTCTGTTCGTCTGTCCGTCTGTCACCAGGCTGTATCTCAAGAACTGTAAGAGCTAGGCAATTGAAATTTTGAGAGACGTTGTAGGTATTTCTGCTGTCGCTCTAACATCAAATACTCAAATTAAAATAGTAATAATAATAACCCCCATAGAAATAACGATTTAGTGATCAGCATTCTGCGAGTTATATCTCAAGAACCGTGATAGCTAGGCAGTTAAAATTGTCACAGATTAGAGTCTCACCAAAGCAAGTAGACGCGGATTTGGCTTTCGCCGAGTGTTTTACACCACAGTATACGCATTTACCCGATCGGCGGTCTACGCGGCTGAACCTTTATTACTATCGTTAGAGAGTTATCCGTGTATTTCATAAGATGTGTGAGTCTCACGATAGTTTAATGTTCAGGATATTCATCGGTCAAATAATCTTTAACGAACCATTAATTGTTTTTTTATTAAGTATTATTGTTATGTGTTTAACAATAGAATTAATTAATAACGTCCGTTCGCGACTACGTCCGCGTAGATTTCGGTTACTTACTTGACACTTGCTTATCGTCATGTTTAGACAATTCAAACAATACGTTAATACCTAATTGTAGCTTATGCGTTATTCTGATATTTCTGATGTACCAGCTACATTATTGTGAAGTTTCATTAAAATCCATTGCGCAGTTTTTGCGTGAAACAGTAACAAACATCCAAACATCCATACTCACAAACTTTCCCATTTATAATATTAACTGACTCAATTAACTCTTTGCTAAAAATAATAATTCTATTACAGGCCAGAAACAAAAAATAGCAAATTTTAGAAACGAAATTGTTAATGTTGAGTTGTTGAAAATGAGCTCAATTTGCAAAAACTAAGCAATAAAATTTGAAATGGCAAGCAAAAGGGCAAGTGTTGCACCATTTTAAAATCTTCATTAAATGCGCCATCTTTTGAAATAACTTGCCAAGGGTAGTCCAGTACTTTATTTTTTCAAAATTAAGAGTCAAAGTTACCTAACAATATTTTCGTGAACTATGACTCTCTAAAACTTGACTTATTTTATTAAATTACCAATGTTTTTGGCATCAATTTGTGGTTCCGATTAACAACATCGTTAATGAAGATCCCAAAATTAAAAAAATCCCAGCGAAATAGTGACACTGGTGATCACAGGACTAGAAAATACAACCGAGGGTGTCGATTTCTAACTCTTTTGAAAAAGTGCCTATTACTCCTGAACCGAGTGACATGGAATTTTTTTTTTATTTTTCCCTGAACTGGTATAACTTGGCCTTTCATCCGGTCCCGGATTATCGTTGAGTTTTGGGACACCCTGTATAAGAAGTGAGAGAGAAATATTTACTTTATATCTTTGCAAAATTACATAATTTTATAATTAGATTGAGCAAAATTTTGTATGGATTCAACTAAACAGTGAGTAGCTCACAATGGACACCACCTAACAAGAAAACGTTTTCTACAGGTTATCGCCTGCGAGCCGCTCGGCTTGCTTGTCGACCAGAAGGGAAACAAGATTACTACTTTCGACAGCGATAAGAAACAGGTAAACTGTTTGTTTGTGGCTAATAATATAATAAAACAAATTCTAAGTTTTTATATTTGTGTTCTGTAATGCTGTGTATAAAGATCGATTGATTAATGGGATGTCACACGACGAACTTATTCTAAATGTGTTTAGTTTTTTTCTTTAAAGAATATAGATAAAAAATGTGTGCTCTTTGCTTATAATAAATTAATTGATGGCTGTCTACGAACAGCATCATGTAAAGACGATGTTTGGTAACTGAAGATAATAAAGCAAGTTGGGTGTCCGAAATTGGCGAAGGCGCATGTAATAGGGATGATGACAGGGTTAAAAATATATCATTCTAATTAGTCCGTAAGTTTGATTATGGAAAAAAATTAGACATTTTAGTTTATCAAATAGTTAAACATCGACAAAGGTACAGATCATCAACCTTTCTGAGTTGGGGCTCGTGACGTCACGTTTGAGTAAAAATCAGTAAAAAATTTACTCAAACGTGACGTCACGAAACTTTTAGGCTCTGTATTATCGTCATTTTTCGTCTGTCAAATAAAAGAAAAAATATGGGTACAATATTTTTTCGTAGTGTATCTGACGGACTAAATAGTTTTTTGTAGTCATCTAGCCTATTACACATTTCAAGCATTAGCATGCTACCCAATTTTTATATGACTTCAACTTCCTAGTTGTGGGTCAGGTCACGTGTAAGCTGTATGTTATTTATTTATGTTTATTTTTATTTTATTTTATTCCACACGCTTGCAACTATTGTAACATCCTAACATCGGATTGCTTCGGTGTGTGCAGGGCCTGCGGCTGACGGAGAAGCAGCGCGTGTCGGGCTGGGAGCTGGTGGAGGGCGCGCGCAACCCCGCGCCGCTGTCCTGGGCCTGGTTCAGCGCCGCGCGCGTCGAGCGCAAGCCGCTCACCTACGAGCACGCGCACAGGTACCCGCAACGGACTACGGCCTCACTCATTTCGAAAACTTTAAACCTACATTCCCACTTTCGAACTGACACACTGAAACGGATGTGGCATTTATCAGTGATTCAATTTAATTGGAACTATACTCGTGATATTTAGGCTTACAGTATCTCGGACTGGCGGCGCCACCTGTCGCGATCGAAACTAAACATGTTCACACAAAAATAAAGGTCTGTAAGTAGCCCCCTCAATGAATTGCGCTTGCGGTTCGCAGGCTGCTGAAGTACCACACGCACAGCCTGGTGAAGCCGCTGAGCTACTACCTGGAGCCGCTGCCGCTGCCGCCCGAGGACCTGGACACCAACGACACCAAACAGGTAATTCCGATCGCTGTCCCTTTCGGTTTTCTTCCTCGTTTAACCCGTTATCCCTACCCCCTTGGTGTCGGGTCTCTTTGATTTTATTGTCTGTTTTGAGTTATTCTATTTTTATTTTGATCCTAATTATTTTATTTTTTTGTGTCTCATAAATCTGTATGAATACAGGACAGTGGAAGCTTCGATTCAAGTCCAACTGGTTCTGGAAAAGGTCGCAAGTTACCTTGTAGTAAGAAAATTATTAATAAGAAACCAAAAGTAACAACACCGGTAAGTTATAGTTCTAATACACGTAGAGCCAGTTTCATCCTAATCTGCTTATTGACAGAGGTTGCTTGCGAAACCGGGTCTTGAGTATAAGAACTCAAGGTGGTTATTTTGACTAAAGGATTCTCTTAAAAGTAGTGTGTCCGAGCCTCGTGTTGACGCTCGCCCCGCGAGACGGCCGCCGCGCCGCGCCTCGCGGGGCGCCTCTATCTGAACTCAACCCCAAGCGGAACGAACCGACAAACTATTTTTTTTTCTTAGAATCAGTTTGAGCATGTGTATTTTGAATTATTAATATGGCTCCATTAAGTGCAGTTGTGTCATTTCCAGCAAAAATACTATTGTATTGTAAACGATTGATATAACTTGCGTTTTGCATCAAGTAATGATTTCCTTTGGTTTTACTTGCACTGTACTGATATATTCGGACATAATCCCCCTTATTCTTAATTAGATCTGGACCTCCCATAGCTTAAATGTATTTTGTCAACCTCCATCATTTTACGGACTTAGTTTTTGTGCTACTATTATAAATTATAAATTGTCTACTTCATATTACATGTCATGGTTATAAAATAATATTAATCTAACAAAGACAAATAAAATTTAGCTAAGATGGGTTTAATGATCGTTAATGAACAAGAGGGTATGTCCGGCGTACACGACTTAGCGCACGATTGCATTTCCTTACCTCGTAAGGCAGCCGGTTTTATCTTTAGTAGGTAATAAATTGATGGGGTATTGGTATTGCCCAAGTAGAGCTTTATGTGAGCCGTTTGTGGAGTGATTGGCAGTAGTGGTTGAGAAGTGGCCAGTGGGCGTGTCTCGTTGCGACGTAACCGTGTTGTGCGTAGACGGGCGCGCAGGGCGCGGCGCCGGGCGCGGGGGCGGGGCTGGCGCCGGCGCCGGCGCAGCCGCCCTTCCTGCAGCAGCAGCCGCAGTGGTTCCCGCAGCACGGCCAGGCCTACTACAACCCGCCGGGTGAGACCCTCGGCCCCGCCGACACCGCCACTTGTTTACACAAATACTCCAATTTAACCATTTTAGCTTTGCCCCTAAAACGGCTTCATCGCATAATGTCTTATTCATATTCTTCAAATTACTCTAAGAATTTTGAAAAAAGAGTAAAGTGCAATTTAGCAGTTTTAATGTAATAATTAACCCAAACCGTATTTTCTCCTTTTAAGATTTTCGTTCTACAGTCGCTAATAATTCTTTTCGCACACAGACTTTACAAGAAACATCACATTTACGACTAGCCAAGCATAACTGCATCGAACATGTTATGAAATCTTACAATTTAAAACGAATACAGGTCTGGGACAATTATAATGTACCTACCTGACTACTTGGTGTACCCATATCTGTTAAAAATGTTGCGTTAACATTGATAGATTTAGTCTCAATAGATTTTAAGATTTTTTGATTGAAGTTTAAATAACTTGTTAGATGTGATACGGGCGTAACCTTTAGTTTGGGAGGGGGGGAGGTTGAATAAAAAAAATCTCCCTAGTGCGAGTCGTACGAAGGGTTCCGTTGCATTCATCCCCCAATCATACCATATTTCAATTGGCTACTACTTTTCCATTATTTATATCAATTCAAAATCAGGATTGTTGTATGGGCGCCCTCCGTAATATTAATATCGCAACTTTTTTTTGTTGAACTCCCAAACCCCCTCCCCTGGCTACGCCCATGTGTGATTAATAACAAACGTGAGTAACAAAATCCACTAGGTCAAAATGTTTTAAACTGACTGCTTTCGACAATGCCATCACAAACGTATTATAAATAATAACTATACTCTGACGGTTTAGGTACTTAACTAAATGTAAACAAACTTCATGTCAGATTTGTCATCATTTGCCATATCTGACATGAAGTTTGTTTACATTTAGTTAAGTACCCAAACCGCCAGAGTATACATACTTACACATTCCCTTCACAAATACTAAATTATATTCCTGAAAAAATAAAGTACGACAATATTTGCTAGTTCCCTGTTATCTCTGAAGTCGGCATAGAAAGTAATGACTCGCAACGATCCAGCAGGCGGCGCCAACCCGCGCGGCGTGGTGCCGCCGGCCAACACGCAGTCCAAGCAGGCGCTCAGCCACATGCTGCGCCAGCGCGTGCCCTACAACCAGATGACGCAGATGCAGGTGCGCGACATAGGAGCCGCTTTGTCCTGTAACTATGATCACCCCGGGACCTATACCTCATCACATTTTGCATTCGGATCCAGGGAGGCGGTTACCCCGGAGCGCCGCACGCCCGCGCCCCGTTCCCGCGCCAGGGCATGAGGCAGATGCAGCCCAATCAGATGGGGCAAATTCAATCAAAGTAAGTGAACTGAAGTTATACCTACCTCGGCCCTTCTCGCATTACCGAGCCGAGCTGACACACCACATTGACATTGTTCCTCTTTTGCAGTCAAATGAATCCAATAGGTGCGATGGGCAGCATGGGCCCGATGAGCCAAATGGGTGGAGTCCAGATGGGCCCCGGACAAATGAGCGCGGGGCAAATGGGTGGCGGGCAGATGGGAGGGGGACAAATGGGCGGCGGGCAGATGGGAGGGGGGCAGATGGGCGGCGCGCAGATGGGTGGCGGACAGATGGGCGGCATGGGCGGACAAATGTTTGGCGGCCAGTACGGCAACATGCAGCAGGGCTACGCCGGCTACGGCCAGCAGATGATGCAGGGCTCCCAGCAGCAGATGATCAATCAGGTAATAACCCACTCTGTGCTGTTGATCGTACACAAGAATTGATGTGTGTTTTGTATTTTCTTAACAATTGGCTCTTATTTTAAAAAGGGTATGGGTCAAGGCGTCAATCAGATGAATCAGCAAGTAAACCCAATGAGTCAAGGGGTCAGTTCCATTGGCCAGAATGTCGGTCAAATAAACCAAGGAGTAGGCCAGTCGGCTCAGATGGGTCAGGCCATGGGACAAATGGGTCAAGGCATGAGTCAAATGGGCCAACCGATGGGGCAGATGGGCCAGATGGGACAAGGTGGCGGAATGGGGCCCATGTCGAATCAAGCTGGCAACATGGGGCCACAGGGCGGCAACGGTATGGGCGGCTTCGCAGGACAGCAATCATTCCAGCAAGTGAGTTCACTGCAAGTCTTGTTGATATTATTACTATTTAATTTTAGGTTGAGAAGCATTCTTCTAATATTATCACATTTTTTCTCAGAATATGATGGGCGGCCGGTCAAGCCAAGAGGCGCAGTACATGACGCAACGTCAAAACGCACGGCCGCAGTACATGCAGGTAAGTATCATGTTATAATTACGAGCACTTTCTGAAGTATTGCCCTCTCTCCTCGAGCTTCGCATGTGAGTAATGCGTGAAGTGGAGCGTGTGTGACGTGGCGTGTGTGTGGCAGGCGCCGAACGTGACGATGGGCGGCATGGGCGGGCCGGCGCCG